>JAZAVJ010000315.1:0-45906 GCA_037954315.1 Neonectria punicea | reverse complement strand
CTGCTGCGTGAAGCTGTCGATCAGCTTGATCAGCGAGCTGGTGGCCTCGAAGATCTCGCCCGAGAACGGCCAGGCCAGCGACACGGGCGTGTTGGAGGTGCCGAGGGTGGGCGTGTTGGTGCCCGACGTTGCAGCGGGCGTGCACTGGCAGAGCGAGCGGGTGGAGCGGAAGATGGCGAGGTTGAGGTCTGCGAGCTGCTCGATGTAGGCCTCTGTGGAGTTGGGCGTACCACTACTGCTGTTGGTGGTGGTGGTGGTGGTGGTGTTGGTGATGATGCCATTGGTGTTGTTGGTGTTCCCCGTTTCATACTCAGCCCTGTGAAAGTCCTCGTTGTTGCTGGTGTACTCTGGAGGGTCCGACGCCATGATGCAGGTCCCCGACACGCCGGGGATGGGATAATTCATCTGTCCTAGCTCCAGCTCCACCTGCGGCGAGATGGACCCCGTGGACAGCGAGGGCATCCCGGTCCAGATCTCGAGGCCGTTGAGGCCAAACTCGGCCATGCACTGTTCGTACGTGGTGTCGTAGTTGGTGTCGGGGAGGTTGCAGTTCTGCTGCTCCAGGTTGTGATCTAGATTGTGATCCATGCGATCCATGTTGTGACCCCGATCGTGATGATCCAGCTCAGTCTCCACCACCGGCGTCGATCGCGACTCGGGCTCCTTGCGCATCGTAGTAGTCGCCGCCGCGGCCAACACCTCGATGGTCGACGACGATGCCGACGTCTTCTCCACGGGCACCGGCGTAGATGTCCGCGTGGGCCGCTTGCTGTGGTTTTCCCATTGCAGATCGGACGACGACCGCTTCGAGGGTCTTCCGGTTCTTTGGTAGACTAAAAAAAAAAAGAGGAGACGATCCAAGCGTTAGCCTTCACATGTTTCTTTTTTGTTCTAGAACAGCACTGTGTGTTCGCTTTCGCAAATCTGACGATGCTCGTTGGCTTGTTGGCTCATCCGACTCCCATATTGCCACTTGCGCTGAAACAAGCCGGCAACCAGATGGATAACAACAACGAACACCGACGACGAACGGCAGCAAAGACACAACAAAAGGCTGCTTGGAAATCCCTTACAGCTGTATACACACGAGGCCCGAGCTTTCCTGCATCGCAAGCATCGCGCCGATCCCACCGCCTCGCCATCGCCAACGACGTCGTCGCTGGTGGGAGTGTTGCGGATGCATCGGACTTTCTGCTCGGAGCACCGGTCACAGGCCTGGCGCCGCCCCAGTGTGGAGGTCGAATGGCTTCGGGGAAGAGGCCCAGTTGGTGCGGACATTGTGCTCGGTATGGACACGATCTCCATATGCGTTGGTGCGTTAAGACGGAGTATGTATTATCAAGGTACAGTAACCGCGTGTGTGTTTCGAGCTATCAAATAGCAACCGGTCCCAGCAGAACGGTTTGGCGAGGGCCATTCCCAGAGACTCAATTTATTGCTGCGTGTCGATGCCTTCTTGGCCGAACTGTACAAAGTACGTAGGACCTGTTTGCCCCCTCCCCTCCCCTCCCCTCCTGGCCCCCAAAGCAGAACCGCCTGCCGTATAACGACTTTCATGCAGGTCTAGGGTGATAACCATGCCCGCGTGTGGGCGGGCCTGCGATCCCGGTGTCATCGCGAGTGGATGGCGTGAGGCCACAGGGGGGTCGATAGGGCTCATGATACGAGGTCAGCAGGGATCCGTCGATGCACCTGGGAGCAGGGGAGGACGCCCCGATTTCCAGTGGCCCTGTCTTTGTGGCAACACTGTCGACACACGGGTCTCCAAAAGGTCTTGGAGGTTCGATCCATCTAGCCTAATTCACGACGGCCAAGCACAAGCGTGTGATGTTACTTGACTGCCGCAGTCTAACGCTACCGTCAGCCTTGATGCCGCCGCTAAAGCCCAACGCTGTCCAACGCTGTCCAGCACTGTCCTTGGGGACTCCGTAGATATCGCTCCCATACCGGGAAACCTCTCACTACTGAGTGCTGACTCCCCATCCCCGATTCCACGCAATAAACCCCTTGTCCGCTCTCCAACCGCCTCTCCCCTCATGTCGGTCCGTTTTTTTCCATCTATCGGTTTTGGCCGAAGGCACAATGCCCCGTTGGTTGGCCAGGAGCGCTTCCAACTGCAGCACTGAGGCGCCTCCCTTGGTGTTCGCTCGCCTGGTAAGCTAACCTAACCTCGCTCCTGCTGATGGTCTCACGACATCTCGGCCCAGTCTAGCCGGGCTGGTAGCTGACCTAAGCTCTCTGGTCGTCTTATCGTGGCCCGAATACGTGTAGATGTCGCGGTCGATGTTGCGCACTGCGCACGCCCATTGGTAGATGCGGAGGATCCGAAGCACTCCCGCAGAGTTACACTACGTCAGGAGGAGACCCGCCAGCGTTGGAGATAGCTGCCTTGACCGAGCTGGACTGCAGACGGGTGGCCGGCGTCCCGACTCCGGGGCATAGGTTAGATAGTTTGAGCCCATCGGAGGCCGGCCTGAGAGCATACGGCGTCACAATTGGCGCAGTGTGCTTCGGATCCTTCTGATTCGCGTGCCAGTAACGGTATATTCGGCTTATATTGTATGTGAATATTGCCTATGGGATCAGCCAAGATCCAGCCAGCATCAGCCCATGCCTATCTGCCGTGCCACCAGCGAGACAGCTAGCCAGCGACTGCGTACAGTAGCGGACGACTCTAGTGAGGAGGCCTAGGGTCTAGACTAGGAGCAGCACGGACAGACGGACAGACGGGCTTCTTCGTTGCGTGGGGTCACTGCCACGTGGGATGGGGATGGGATGGGGGAATGCAACAAGACCGATTGCGGGTTTGGGACATTGCAGGTATCCGGATCCTTCGAAACGTAAAGGGAAGCTATAAGGCGAGTTGCCAGACGGTCAGGGTGACGTACCCAGACGGTCTCAATTGGTCGTGTCATGGCGGCACAGCTTGACGGTGGCTCCACCGGTCGTTGGCGAGCCATAGTCTCGATCGTGGAGACCGTTTCGCGCGCATTAAATTCCTGCTCCTTCGATCCGACGTTGACATTTGAGAACCTGTTGGGGCACAGGGGGGTCGTCATCATCATCGGCCAACTACGACTCCAGAGAGAATCCCGTAACAGCAGGAAGAAAAAGGAAAAGAAAAGGGTTCTAGACCAACAGGCAGTAATCTCATTTACGAGAGACCTCTGCAGGCCTGGCTGGAGTGGAAAAAACGCCTCCCGAGCCGCGACGGAGGAAATCAGATCACTCGCGGTGGGCGGCGGGGGACTAATCAGATACGCGATTCCGGCATACCAGACGAGTACCGGGCGGTCGACTATTCTCCGTAGAGGCTTGGCCCTACGAAGAGGCTTGTGCTTTGTAGACTAGCATGTATCGGTCGTCTTCTTTCATGCCCAGTAGTCTAGTAAGCGTGATGGTGATGGGGTTGTTCTTATCGCATCATCACCGGGAAACTGGAGATTGCATTCTGCATGCTACGTACTGCTGCTACGTAGACAGCTACGTAAGTACTGTTCCCAAGTCCATTGCTACGTACATTACTCGTGTCATTGGCTCCTGTACGTCTTCAGTAAGTATTCACCCGGCCAGGTCCCCATCTGCCCCTTGTCCGGAAAAGGCCGAACAAAAAGCCCCGTGCGAGATGCACTTCTGCGCAGTCGTCGCTTCCGCTTCATCCACGATCGCTTTCGCTTGGCTTGAATCCTTCGAGTCGCAAAAGGGAAACAAGGGAGGGGAAAAAAAAGTGGCGGTGGCTTCGGGTTCGGGAAGATAAACAACGTGTCGGCTTGTTATTTCGCGGTGTTGATCATCGATGTGCTGCATATCGAGGGCCGGCCCGCTTCCCCTACATCCCCTAGCGAGCCACTATTCAAACAGGGTCTTGTAATTCGTAGGCGTTGTCCCTTGGGAGCATTAGTCTTCTTTCAAGCATTATTAGCCCGGCCTTGCGAGGAACTTGCTGCGGCGAATGGCCGTCCCTTGTCGACGCACGCCATCTCGGGCCCAGTCCAGACCAGCCATAAGGCCACTGTCAGCAATTGTGACAACACACAGGCCGCTGAAACTGGCAGACGCCGTTTGCGCGTGACAGATCACACGCGGATCCGACCGACAGAATGCCATCGGACTCGCTAAGGCCGGCAGGGGGCCGTGATAGGGCGATCTCGTCTTGGCCGACCCAGGGGCCTCGTCTTGGCCGCTCGGCTCTCGGAATGCCATAAGTCGGGGACGCTTCGCACTCGCTTACCCGTGCTTCTGCTCGGTCTTGATCCGCCGTGTGCTCAAAACTCCCCGACCCGGGCGCGGGCACGGGGCCTTGGACGTGGAACTATCATGTAATTCACCGTGAACCCGGGCTTGTTGGAGTCGTGATAAATGGCCCACTCGGCGCCGGGATGGCCAGCCACAGCCTTGTTCAAAGTTCCGTTTCCTGGCGTCGAGTCGAACATTCATCAACTACTAGCTTGAAGTCTGCTGCTGCTACTGCCCACTTGGTTATCTAGAGCACTCGAGTCTTGAGTCTTTACTCCAAAGTCAAAGACGTCTGTCTAGTCTTCGGTCTCCAGTCTCAGTCAAGTCAGCTCGGCTTCAACATGTCAACGGCAACCACGGAGAAGAACAGCGCCGAAATGCTGCCCCTCGAGAAAGACAGTCCCGAACTGTCCACCTCGGGCGCAGACGAGGACCAGACGTCCGCCGGAAACACCGTGGACCAGTCTGATCCCGAGGCGTGCCAAACTCCCCCGCCGCATCCCCGAGAGGGCATGTCGACGCTTCGTTGGATCTCGGTGCTCGTGGGCCTCTTCCTCGGCGCCCTCTTGTACGGTAAGCGCCCTGCATCGTTCACGCGTTCCTTCTAGCGACTAAACAGGGTACAGGCCTCGATACCACCATTGCTGCTGATGTCCAGGGTCCCGTCTACGAGAGCCTGGGCGACATTGAGAACCTCTCGTGGATTGGGCTCGGCTTCCCCATGGCTTCGGTTGCTGTCATCCTCCTCCTGGGTCGCTTGTACGGCCTCTTCGACATCAAGCCCCTGATTCTCTCGTCCATTGTCATCTTCGAGGCCGGCAGCGCCCTGTGCGGTGCTGCGCCGACCTCTGCTGCCCTTATCATCGGCCGAGTCATTGCCGGCGTGGGCGGTGCTGGCATGTATCTTGGGTATGTAACGCTGTAATCTCAGCCACGCGAACAGAACGTCCAGGCTAACGACGCATTCAGGAGTCTGACCTATGTTGCCGTCTTCGCGACCGACAAAGAGGCGTCTCTGTACAACGCCCTCATTGGACTCTCGTGGGGGGTCGGCGCCATCCTTGGCCCGGTTGTTGGCGGTGCCTTTTCCGACAGCAGCGCAACCTGGCGATGGGTTAGTTCCCTCTTCCTGCTGTAACCCAAATCTCACCGCATGGGCTAACCCTGCCGGCAGTCGTTCTACATCAACCTCCCCCTTGCTGGCGTCCTCTCCCCCGTGTACATCCTCATGTTCCCGGGCTTCGACCCCCGCAAGGACCTCCGGTTCATGGAGAAGATCCGCCAGGTCGACTGGATCGGCGCCGTGCTTAACGCGGCTGTCTTCACCATCTTCATGACGGTCGTCTCCTTCAGCGGCTCGACGTATCCGTGGGGGTCTGGCACTTCCATCGCGCTGTGGGTGGTCTGGGGAGCGTCGCTCGTTGGCTTCGTCGTGCAGCAGGGCTGGTGTCTCTTCACCACGCCCGACCTGCGCATCTTCCCGGTGCACTTCCTCAGAAACCATCTGCTGGTGCTGCTGTACATCGTCACCGCGACGGCTTCCTTTAGCAACGCCGTGGTGCTGTACTATGTCCCCCTGTTCTTCCAATTTACCCAGGGCGACGGGGCTCTGCAGGCGGCGGTGCGTCTGTTGCCGTACATTGTCGTCTTCATCTTCTTCGTCATGTTCGCCGGCGGTTTGCTCCCGGTTCTGCGACGATACAACATCTTCTACATCTTCGGCGGTATCGTCACCACAGCTGGCGGCGCCATGCTCTTCACCATCGACGAGGACACCAGCGCGTCGTTTATCTACGGGTGCGAGGTTCTCATGGGCGCCGGCCTGGGCGTCATGTTCCAGACGGCTTACACCGTCGCGGCGACCAAGGTGACGGCCAAGGACCGCCCAAACTCGATCGGCTTCATCAACGTCGCGCAGATCGGAACCGTGGCCATCGCGCTGGCCATCTCCGGATGCCTGTTCCAGAACCTGGGCTTCAACTCGCTCAAGGACGGCTACGAAGGCTACGGCTTCCCCGACGACTACGTGCGGTCCGGGCTTGCGGGTACCTTGTCGCCCATCTTCGCTTCGGCTGACCCAGAGATCATCCAGATCGCCGTCCACGCCGTGGCATCTACCATTCGCCGCGTTTTCGGCACCGTTATTGCCGCTGGCGCTGTGACTCTGGTGTGTTCGTTGGTTATGCCGTGGGGGAAGATCGACATGGCGGCGCTTGCCAGCCACTAAGTTGATCCCCGCGAAATACTGCTCTATAGCACCTTGTCGCTTGTTTCGTCAATTTCGCTTCATTTTGGGAGCAACTAGACTGCACTCCGATAGGTGCTACCGGGGCGGGCCTCTGAAGATTCTGTTCATCACAAATTGGAAGGTGAACGAGTTAATGTCGGTATAGGATAGATTGATCGGTATGGTTTGATTTTATTTACAAATTTGCTAGATACATATTCTACACCGCGTTGCTACCGAGCTGCGGTGGTTAATAATAGAAGTTGTTAGAGTTACTTGCGTTGCAACATGAGGCAGTTTGAAAATCGTGAGCTTGAGGAGAGGCGAGAAGATGAGAAAGGAATGAAAACCGGTTAAGAACGACTTCGACTGAAACTGCACTGAGTGAAACCTTGAGAATGGATTCTCGTGATGAATGTGTGAATTGGCTTCACTACGAAGAGCCCCGAATACAAACTAGAAGAAACACCAGATTTCGAGGCCACGATAGTTATTTCACCAGTTTAATGAAAACACCGTAATTAGACACTTCAGCGTCAAAATAGTCGCATAGTGAAACACAACACCTGCCTTCTACGTCCAATTCTCCTCTTTTCGTGTTGGTGATGACCCTCTATCCGTTGCGTTACTCGAGCTGTTGACAAGGACCGTATAGCTTCGACCAGACCCACGACAGTCGTATCTTCGTCCAGGGATTAGCTATCTCTAAATAGTGGCTTTTGGAAGCCTGGATGAATCATGCCATCAATATTACCCGGTGTTGCTAAGTCAGGTCGAAAAGTCAGATTCTCACACCATGAGTACGAGCACCGGCTTGTGGCGGAGGTTCTCGAGCTTCGCATTCGCATACTGGGGTTGAGGCATATCAAGTGACCAGTCAACTACCGATCAAACCAAATCCTATCACTCGGCTTTCTCCGTAGACAGCTAACCCAAATCCAGGCTGGTGCATCCCCAGCTCGTCGGTCCGGGTCAGGCCAGTCGGTCGCCGATGAACTGGTCGGTCTCGGCCAGTTTCGCGGGAGCTTCAGCCCGACTCATCCACCGACCTGCACCACAGGATCTCATCGGGGCTCTGTTTTGCGAGATGTCGGGTGAGATGTCAACATGCAGCCGGCAAGGCGTTTGTTCTGGACACGATATCGGCAACATGTCGATGTCGTGACCAGAAACGGGCAACAACATCGGCATCCGCGTGGTGAGCCTCCCCGATAGTTACTCACGATGGGCAGTATATAGACAACCTCGTGAAGCCCTCAACGTCTCGAAAGAACTCCTACCCAGGCACCACGGCTTCTTTAGACCTACAATAGACGCAGCTCTTGTGATAACTGTCACTCACCTTTTATCTGCTCCCACTCGAACTGCCTTCCAGCCGGATCTAACCACACCAATTCAACTCGACTCCCCCAAGTTTCGTTGAAGACCAGAACAAAAAGCCGCAACAATGACTTCCGCCGCACCCAACATGAACGAGCCCATCGCCATCGTGGGCAGCAGCTGCAGGTTCCCCGGCGGCGCCAGCTCCCCGTCCAAGCTGTGGTCGCTGCTGCACGACCCCGTGGATCTTCGCAAGGAGATTCCCAGCAGCCGGTTCAACCCGCAGGGATTCTTCAACGAGAACGGAGAATTCCACGGTGTAAGTCTATGATGATAGGATCACTGCAAACCAGACACTGACAGCAACAGAGCACCAATGTCAAGCACTCGTACCTGACCGAGGAGGACCCCCGCCTCTTCGATCACAGCTTCTTCAACACCACGCCCAAGGAAGCCGAGTCCATGGACCCCCAGCAGCGCATCCTCCTGGAGACGGTCTACGAGGGCGTCGAGCGCGCCGGCTACACCATCCAGCAGCTCAAGGGCTCGCAGACGGCCGTCTTCGTCGGCCTCATGAACAACGACTACTACGACGTGCTGGCCCGCGACATGGACAGCGCCCCGATCTACTCGTCCACCGG
This sequence comes from Neonectria punicea, assembly GCA_037954315.1. Lineage (NCBI taxonomy): Eukaryota > Fungi > Ascomycota > Sordariomycetes > Hypocreales > Nectriaceae > Neonectria > Neonectria punicea. The sequence goes on along the minus strand of JAZAVJ010000315.1, from coordinate 37,482 downwards.
CACCGCCATCTCCATCGTGTCCAACCGCGTGGCTTACTTCTTCGACTGGAAGGGTCCTGCTTGGACTGTCGATACGGCCTGTTCCTCTAGTCTGGTTGCCCTTCACTCCGCCGTGCAGACGCTGCGCAACGGCGAGGCTTCTATGGCGGTTGCTGCCGGCGTCAACCTCATCCTGGGACCGACCATGTTCATCTTCGAGTCCAAGCTGCACATGCTGTCGCCCAACGGCCGCTCGCGCATGTGGGACAAGGACGTCGACGGCTACGCCCGAGGCGAGGGCTTCGCGTCGGTGATCCTCAAGACGCTCAGCCAGGCCATCGCCGACAACGACCACATCGAGTGCATCATCCGCAACACCGGCGTCAACCAGGACGGCCGCACCAAGGGCATCACCATGCCCAACCCGCACGCCCAGACGGCCCTCATCCAGGCCACCTACAAGCGCGCCGGGCTGGACCTCAGCAAGCCCGAGGACCGGCCGCAGTACTTCGAGGCCCACGGCACCGGAACTCCCGCCGGCGACCCCCTGGAGGCGTCGACGGTGCAGAGCGTCTTCTTCCCGGACAACGAGAACCCGTACGGTGACAAGCTGCATGTCGGGTCCATCAAGACCATCATCGGCCACACTGAAGGTACTGCCGGTATCGCGGGCGTGCTCAAGGCCTCGCTGGCCATGCAGCACGGCGTCATCCCGCCCAACCTGCACTTCGACAACCTCAACCCCACGGTGAAGCCCTTCTACGACCACCTCCGCATCCCCACGGAGCCGACGCCCTGGCCCGTCCGTCCCGCCGGCGTCCCCATGCGGGCCTCGGTCAACAGCTTCGGCTTCGGCGGCACCAACGCCCACGCCATCCTCGAGAGCTACGAGCCGGCCGCGCCCGTCGCGTCGTATCCCGCGGCGCCCAGGCACGTCGGGCCCTTCAACCTCTCGGCCTACACGCAGACGGCGCTCAAGGGCGCGGTCAAGTCGCTGGCCGAGGAGCTCAAGGAGAAGGCCGAGTGGAGCCTGGAGGATCTGGCTTACACGCTGTCCCGCCGTGGAGAGCTGGGCTTCAAGGCCAGCTTCTCGGCCGTAGACAAGGAGCAGCTCGTGGAGAAGCTCGAGGCCGCTGCTGAAGACCCCGAGTTCGCTACGCGTGCCACCGCTCTGAAAGACGGTGCTCTCCCGCGGATCCTCGGTGTCTTCACCGGCCAGGGCGCCCAATGGCCTACCATGGGCGCCAAGCTGTACCAGCAGTCGGCGCTCTTCCGCGAGACCATCGAGGAGCTCGACGAGGCGCTCCGGACTCTCCCGGACCCTCCGGCCTGGACCCTGGCCGACCAGCTCCAGGCCCCGGCCGCGACCTCCGAGATCGCCAAGGCCGCCGTCTCGCAGCCCATCTGCGCCGCGCTCCAGGTCGGCCTCGTCAACCTGCTCCACGCCGCCGGCATCCAGTTCAGCGCCGTCGTCGGCCACTCCTCCGGCGAGATCGGCGCCGCCTACGCCGCGGGCTACCTCGACGCCAAGGACGCCGTCCGCATCGCCTACTATCGCGGCGTGGTGGCTCCTCTCGCCATGGGTCCCGAAGGCCAAGTCGGCAAGATGATGGCCGTCGGCATGACGCTGGACGAGGCCACCAGCTTCTGCCAGCAGGACGAGTTCGTCGGCAAGATTGGAGTCGCTGCTAGCAACGGAAGCTCCAGCATCACGCTTTCCGGCGATGGTGACGCCATGGAGCAAGCCAAGAAGGTGCTCGACGAGAAGAAGACCTTTGCCAGACTGCTCAAGGTCGACACCGCCTACCACTCGCACCACATGAAGCGCTGCTCGGCCGCGTACCTCGAGGCCCTCGCCCGCTGCGACGTCCAGATCGTCGACCGCCCGCCCGCGTGCACCTGGTACTCGAGCGTCCACGGGCTCGACGCCACGGGCAGCTTCGACCCCGAGTCCCTCCGCGGCCAGTACTGGGCCGACAACATGTGCGGCGCGGTGCTGTTCTCGCAGGCGCTGCAGATGGCCGTCGACAAGGAGACGGAGCCCTACGACATGGTGTTGGAAGTCGGTCCTCACCCGGCGCTCAGGGGCCCGGCCTCGGAGACGCTCAAGACGGTCACCGACCTCGACCTGCCGTACACGGGCGTGTTGAAGCGCGGCCAGGACGACGCGCTGCAGTTCTGCGACGCGCTGGGCTTCGTCTGGGCGCACTTCCAGTCGAGTTCGCGCCTGGTCAACCTCGAGGGCCTGTGGAAGGCCTGGCTCGGCGGCGAGGACAAGGCCGCTCAGCCGCACCTCATCAAGGACCTCCCGTCGTACTGCTGGGACCATGACAAGATCCTGTTCAAGGAGTCGCGCCTGTCCAAGGCGTACCGCACGCGCGAGAACCCCATCCACGAGCTCCTGGGCAGCTCCATGGTCAACGGCCAGAACAACCAGGAGGTGCGCTGGCGCCAGATCATGAGGGTCGATGAGATGGACTGGCTGCGTGGACACGTCTTCCAGGGACAGCTCCTCTTCCCGGCCGCCGGCTACGTGGCTATGGCTCTTGAAGCCGGCGTCCGTCTCACAGATCGCCAGGTCAAGATGGTCGAGCTCAAGGACATGCAGATCAACAAGGCCATCACGCTCGACGAGGACTCGTCCGGCACCGAGGTGGTCTTCACCATCCGTATCACCGACCGCAAGCCCAACCGCATCGCGGCCGAGTACTCCTGCTACAGCGGCGACGTCGACGCCTCGACGGGCCAGGACGTCTCGGAGAGCAACAACTTCCACGGCCGCCTCGTCCTCGAGCTCGGCGACCTGGCTCCCGACGCACTGCCCAGCCGCGTCGAGCCCATCCTGCCCATGAACGAGCTCGCCACCAAGCATCTCTACACAGCCACGCGCGAGATCGGGCTCGACTACACGCGCGACTTCGTCGTCGAGTCGGTCAAGCGCCGCATGGACGCCGCCACCGTCACGGTGAGGCGTCACAGCAACAAGAACCTGCGCGTGCACCCGGCCACGCTGGACGCGACCTTCCACGCGCTGTTCGCCGCCTTCTCGTCCCCCGGCGACGGCCGTCTGTGGTGTCCCTACCTGCCGACGAGCATCGGACACATCCGCGTCAACATGATGGCTTGTCCGCATGCCAGCGACCCGGAGCACCTGCTCGTGGCGGATTGTACGCTGACGCAGGCTGACGCCAAGGCCATCCGCGGCGACATCGGCATCTTCTGTGCCGCTGACGGCCACGCTGAGATCCAGGTCGGCGCCGTGCACTGCTCGTCCTTTACGGCGCCTTCGCCCGCCGACGATGTCAAGCTGTACGCCAAGAATGTGTGGAGGAAGGACGTTGCCTCTGGCGTCGAGCTCCAGGACAACCTCCCCGCGACCTCCGAGGCCGTCCTCGCCGCCATCGCCGGCCAGATCACCTTCCGCTACCCGGCCGCTAACATTGTCCAGATCGGCAGCGCCGTCAACGATGCCGCTACGGGCACCGTGGTAGAGACGCTTTCCCGCCAGTTCCGCTCCTACACTTACACGGATGCCTCGGAGGAGGCCGTGGAAGCGGCCCGGGAGGCGTTCCGCGAGCAGCCCATCTGGGAGAAGATGGCCTTCAAGCCGCTAGATGTTGGGGCTGATCTCAAGGAGCAGGGCTTCACCGAGGCGTCTTCCGACCTCGTGCTTGCGCTGAACCTCCGCGAGGCCACTCGAACCGGCACGGTTGAAGAGGCGCTGGAGAACTGTCGCCGCCTGGTCAAGGCTGGAGGCTATCTCCTACTGGCCGATGATTCTACCGAGCCTCTCGGGTGGAACTCGCTGCTTCAGGCGGCCGGATTCTCGGGCGTCGACGTCGACTCCAAGGACGCCCGTGCCAACGACTCCTTCAGCGTCATCCTCACCCAAGCTGTCGACGACCGCGTGACCGTGCTCCGGGAGCCTCTCGCAACCGTCACCGACTCCGAGAAGATCCCCAGAGCCACCGAACTGGTCCTCGTCGGCTTGGAATCCGACCCCGTCGTCGCCAGCCTCATCCGCGACTCGGCATCTCTCCTCGGCTCCTTCACCGACAAGATCACCGTGGCTGCCAGCCTCGACCAGGCCTCGATCCCCAAGGGCGCCGCCGTCATCGTCTTCTCCGACTTGACCTCGCCCGTCTTCCGCGACATGACCGAGGAAGCCTTCGCCGGCATCCACACGCTCCTCGAGAACGCCGACTACCTCCTCTGGGCCACCAAGGCCTCCAAGACCGACGAGCCCTACGAGAACATGATGGTCGGTCTCGGCCGGTCCATCCTCCAGGAGACGCCCGACCTGAAGCTGCAGTTCCTCGACACCGAGTCCGGCGCGCTCCCGACCGCCTCCGTCTTCGCCGAGGCCCTCGTCCGTCTGCTGTGTCTTGGCTCGGCCGACTACGAGGACGTCCTCTGGAGTCTGGAGCACGAGCTTGTCCTCCGCGACGGCGACGTGTATATCCCCAGAGTGCTCCCCAACGACGAGCTCAACGACCGGCACAACTCGGACAAGCGCGTCATCCCGCGAAAGGTGGCCCTGGCCGAGACGCCCGTTGAGGTCGCCGAGACCGAAGACGGCGCGCTGGTTCTCCGCGAAACCACCGCTGTCGCAACCGGAAGAGTCCGCGTCCGCGTCACGGCGTCCTCGGCATACCCGGTCCGCACGTCGGACGGCAAGATCTACCATCTCGCCATCGGCTCCGTCGTCAGCTCGGGCCAAAAGGTTCTCACGCTCTCGACCACCAACGGCTCGATCCTGGACCTCCCCGCCAACCGCGTCTTCATCATCGACGCCGAGGGCCAGAGCGACGTCGAGCAGCTGAGCCACCTCATCGACACGGTGCTTGCGGCCAGCTTGGTGTCTGGTGTCCAGGGAGGAGGCATGCTGTGGCTGCATCAGGCAGAGGAAGGCCTTGCGCAGCTCGTTTCCGAGGCGGCCAAGGAAGCCAACGTCGACGTCTTCTTCACGTCGTCGGCCTCGGCCTCTGCTACTTCGTCCTCCGCTGGTTCCTCGCCTTCCGTGTCGTCGGCTTCGTCTTCGTCTGGAGAGGGCCTGGAGGTGCAGTTCGTGCACCCCCTGATCGCTGCTCCTGACCTGGAAGCTCTCAAGCCCCTCCACGTCGATGGCTTCGTCGACTTGGAGCAGCCCGTCAACGCATCGCTCGACAAGCTGATCCGCTCCGCCGTCCAGCCTTCGGCCACGGTCCAGGACTTGTTCACTCGCGCTGACGGGAAGACGGCCCTGCGTCTCTCCATGGACGAGACTTCTCTTCGAGGCCTGCTGCTGACCGGCCGCACTGCTTCTCACTCCAGTGAAGCGACTGTGCTCGGCATTGACAAGTTGGCACAGACGTCTGAGGGCACTCTCAGCCCAAGCACCATCATCGACTGGTGCACCACCGACGAAGTGGCCCTCAAGGTCAACCCCGTCGACACCACCGGCATGTTCTCGGCCAACAAGACCTACCTCCTGGTCGGCCTGACCGGCGACGTCGGCATGTCCATCTGCGACTTCATGGTCCAGAACGGCGCGCGCCACATCGTCGTCACCAGCCGCAACCCCAAGGTCGACCCCATCGTGGTTCAGCAGCTGCATCGCCAGGGCGCCGAGCTCCGGGCCATCCCCCTGGACATCACCGACAAGAACGCGCTGATCCGTGTCGCCGCCGAGATGAAGGCCACGATGCCCCCCATCGGCGGCGTGGCCAACGGCGCCATGGTCCTGCGCGACAAGCTCTTCGAGAACATGAGCTGGGAGGACTTCCAGACCACGGCCAGGCCCAAGGTGCTCGGCAGCCGGTACCTGGACGAGGTGTTCCACTCGGACGACCTGGACTTCTTCATCCTGTTCTCGTCCGTGGCCAGCATCATGGGCAACAGCGGCCAGGCCAACTACAACGCCGCCAACCAGTTCATGACGACGCTCGCCCACCAGCGTCGCCGCCGCGGCGTTGCCGGGTCCGTCATCCACATCGCCATGCTGCTCGGCGTCGGCTACGTCATGCGCTCTGCCGATCAGTACGACCTGCTGCTCAACAAGTTCCGGAACATGACCGTGTCCGAGGGCGACTTCCGGGCCATGTTCGCCGAGGCCGTGCACGCCGGCCGGCCCGGGTCCGACGCCGATGTGGAGATCACCACCGGCTTCGCGCGCCTGACTCCTGACGGGACCGTCTGGCAGCGCAACCCGCGGTTCTCGCACTACTTCATCGATGAGGCCACCGAGGCCAAGAGCGGTGGCAAGGAGGCCGGCGGCAGTCTCAAGGAGCAGATCGCGGCGGCCGACGACGAGGCCGAGGCGCTGGACCTGCTCGAGACGGGCGCCGTTGGACTTCTCGGCCGTCTGCTGCATATGGACGGCGACAAGATCGACCGCCAGTCGCCGCTGATGAACCTGGGCATCGACTCGCTGGTGGCCGTGCAGGTTCGCTCGTGGTTCATGAAGGAGATGGGCGTCGACGTGCCGGTGCTGAAGATCCTCAGCGACGCCACGCTCAGTGATATCGGAAAGGGCGTCTTGGCTCGTCTCGCCGGCGCTGCTGAAGAAGACAAGGCCCAAGCCCCTGGCGAAGTCGCTGCGGTGCTCGCCAACTCGGCCATCGACTGGGAGAAGGAGATCGAGTCGCTCGTCGAGGGCCTCCCCGTGTACGACGGCAAGATGAACGGCAAGACGAGTGGCAACGTCAGCGGCCACGACAGCGGATACACCAGCGAGCACGACGACGTGTCTCTCGACGGCCGCGTCAACTCCTCCGGCGACCTCAACGGCCTGGTCACCCGCGTCACCCGCCTCATCAACGAGGACACCGCCGGCCACGCCACCGGCCTCCTCAACGGCCTCACCTCCGGCAAGCAGGACGGCCTCTCGGTGGTCCTCACCGGTAGCACCGGCTTCCTCGGGAAACACGTCCTCCGCGGCCTCCTCGCCGACCCGCGCGTCAAGACGGTCAACTGCATCGCCATCCGGCCCGACAGCAACGGCCAGCCGCGCCACGTCGGCATCAGCGACCCCAAGATCGTCGAGTTCTCGGGCAACCTGACCGACGAGCGGCTGGGACTCTCCAAGGCCGAGTTCGCCATGCTGGCCCGGTCCGCCGACGCCATCATCCACAACGGCGCCGACGTGTCGTTCCTCAAGTCGTATCCCGCCCTGCGCCAGACCAACGTCATTTCGCTGCGCATCCTGGTTGAGATGGCCCTGGAGCGTCGTGTGCCCGTCAACTTCGTGTCCACGGCTGCTGTGGCGCTGTTCTCTCCTGACAAGGTCAAGGTTCTCCCCGAGACATCGGCCTCGCACATCACACCGCCCTCTGACGGTGTCCGCGGCTACGCTGCTTCCAAGTGGGCGGGCGAGATGTTCCTCGAGGCCGTCGCTGCTCGCCACGGCTTGCCTTGCTACATCCACCGTGCTGTCAACATCGTCGGCGAGGGAGCCCCTGAGACCGATCTGGTGACGGTCCTCAACAAGTACTGCAAAGCCATGCGCGCCGTGCCGCAGATGGACGAGTCCGTTGTCGACGGCGACCTGGACATCATCGAGGTCGACGAAGTAGCCGAGGGTATGGTCGCATCCGCCATCCACGCCGGCGACAAGCCCGCGGCCGGCGAGAACCCCCTGCACATCATCAACTACTGCCAGGAGGTCAAGATCAAGCCCAGCGAGCTGCACGCCTACTACACCAAGAAGCTCAACATGCCGCTCAAGCACTGGGGCGTCGAGAAGTGGCTGGACGAGGCGTCGGAGCTGGGTCTCGACGTCATGGTTGAGTTCTTCCTGCGCGAGTCCTACCGATCAGGCAAGCCTATCCTGGCTCCCATCCTGCGCAAGGGACTCGTCTAAAAGTCGGTCACCGCGAAAATGAACAACGAAGAATGATGGGGTCAAGCATCTCTTTTGTCTATAATAGCCGAAGTGACACAGACTGGGATTTCTCTGTTTCCTTCCTGTGTTTTTTTTTGTTCCTTTCTTTTCTCCTTTTTCTTCTTCTCCTAATTTTCCTTTGTTTTCCCTTTGTTTCAACTTAGAGACTCTCTACTTAGACATTTCAGAACTAGAATCTGATAGTTACTCGACGTGTTGATGGGATAGGTGGGGGCCTTGAGCTTCAAACCGGCGAGTACTTACAGGTAGACTATTACTCTCTATAGAAATTGATGGCATAATCATACTTTAACCTTGAATCAACTGTGAACTCTAACTGAACGAGGCTCGGATTTTGAACCCTTTAAATATTCTTCAAGTCTCTATTTCATCGAACCTTCTCGCCTATTAATCCTTACAGTCTTCATCTACCTATCTTCCTCATCCTCTGCTACCCAGTACGCCTCAACTTCTGCAATGCATGTTCGCGCCGGAACTGTCACCGCAATCGGGAACCCTCCGTAGTCTGGATCATCATTCGGCATAATCACAAACTCGCCACTCCTCGTCTCATCGCCATTCAACACTCGAAGCGTCTGTAGCTTCCCCTGCTCGTCAACTTCCTTCTCCTCCGCCCACAGAATACCAGTAAAAGTCGCGTCTTTGCGCACACTCTTGAAACTGACGTTGAAGCCTCTCCCGACGAGCAGGAACTTTGCGTTGCCTAGATGAATCACCATTCCTCCTCCAGGCCCGGCCTTGCCAAATACAAATGCCCTTTCGACAATGACTTCAACGTCGCCAAACACGCGAGTCCAGCGCTCGGGAACTCTGTCACATGGCTCTTCGTCGAAGAAGAAGCCCATTCGGTCCTGTGGCGCAGCTGCTAATACATAATCCCTCGTCTGGGCGAGCAGCTTGAACTCGCGACCGACAACTTCAGCACCAGTGTCGATTCCAAATGGACTGGCGCCCAGTGCTCCATAAGTGGCATAGGACAGCCAGACTCGTCGGGATCCATTCTCATCGCGCCTTTGTTCGGGGATAAATAGGGCATTCTTCTGTTCCGAGTAATTCTTGCACACGGTCTCGTAATCGTGGAAGTACAGGTCTGGTGCGAGGAAGTCCAGAGCGGGAGTATTATATCGCCAGATATCCAACACATGGGGACATGGGCCACCAGAGGGATAGACTCCGGCATCAGCTCCACCGCCAACAACAATCGGAACTCCTCTCAGGTCCAGCTGAGAAGGGTCGTCGAAGTTGAGCCACGTGTTGGTGTACAGTGGAATGGGGTACTCTTTGCCACCAGCCGCTGCTACGCGGCCGACGTAGGAAGAGATGTGATATGCCATAAAGGCTTCGTTGGCTGCAGATCCAGCACCAAAAATGGAGTCCCAAGAGTGCGACCCAGATGAGGGAACTTCTGGGAAGCGCTCCTTGAATCGTGGATGCAGATCGGTCTTATTGAGATGTTCTAAGAGACCGACGGGGACAGGCTCGTTGAATGCCTTGTCGGCCCTACGCGACCGGTCGCGTGAGTCTCCTAATAGCCCAGTCTCGTTCTCGACCTGGACCATCAAGACGGTGTTGTGCTCTGAGTCCACTTCAGCCAGATGGCGCATCAGAGCTGTAAAAGCTCGACTGTCAGCCTCACAGGCTTCATTGCTCAGTGGTGAAATCATCTCCACGGTGCGCTTCACGCCTCCCGCTTCGAGGACTTGCACGCGGGGGAATCTCTTGGTGTCGCGCTTGACCCATCCAGGGGCATATGTTGAGATGCCGTTCTTATACGTTCCAAACCACAGTAGCACGAGGTGCATGTCGTGCTCGCGAGCTCCGGCCAACACCAGGTCAAGCTCACTGAAATTGAACTGACCCTCTTTGGGCTCAATGGTTTCCCATGTCACCGACCCGAGCAGGGTGTTGATGGACTGGGCCTTCATGGCGGGCCACACTTCGCTCATGAACTTGGCAGAGCTCAGCGAAGAGTTGTGTAGCTCGCCAGAGAGCATCAGGAACGGCTCGCCCTTGAGGATGAGCTGGATGTTTCCATTTTCTAGGTGATGGAGGTGGGGAGGAGTGTGTTTGGGCTGTTGAATGGTCATTTTGGCGGTTGATTTGAGGATGAAGGTGTATGTGGATGGAACGGCGAGTATGTCCAGTCTTAGAGAGAGTAAGACGGCTGAAATAGAAGAGACAAAAACGGAATAAAATCGGGCATCGTGGAAGGATGAAGCCCCAGAGGTGTCAAGCCAAATCTGCCTGCCCCAGACCCAGATACCTCACCACTGCCGACAGGAGCTCACCGGCGCGTGACTCGCAATGACGCCACGGCGGATTTGAAGCGGACTTGAATGCGGATACAGGGTAACGCGTGGACGTCTCCCCACTTGCTTGGCGGCGGGGAAGTAATTCTCCATGGAGAAACATCGCATTTACTGTCCCTGTCTAGCTTGTTTTCGCTTCTCACTAGACTGGAGGGCTGGGTGAAGGTGAAAGACCGAGCGAGGGGCTAACTTAATGGTGGTGGGAGATCATCCTCCAGTCGACTGTTCCTAGATCTAGGATGAGGTGTACCAGTAGAGAGGCTATAGTCACCTAGATGGGTGTAAGAAGATACTGGAGAGAATCAAGCCGCTAGCCATCACACACTTGAACCCCAAAGCTGGCGCTGCTCATTCTTCAGCTTCGAAGCCACGTTAAAAGAGCGCTTTTCAGCATGAGCTGTGACGATCGGGCGGAGCGATGGTGCATTCGATTCGCCCCCACGAACTCCTCCGACCTATTTCCGCATTCCCGATGGGCAAGGTAAAGACCTAGGCGCAGGACTTCAGGCGGTAAAACTCGTCCAACACCATGGGTAGGACAGCTACCATATTGGCACTTGGTGTCCGATCAAGGTGGTTCAGTCCCAAGGGCAGATCATTCATCGCCGATGCCGTATTTGCAATATTGTCTACCCTTAACCACATGAACCGCGTGCCATCTGTTCGATGGGAACTCTTTGTCGCGACTCACTGTTACCGCCATGAGGAATCCTCCACCCTCAGCTAACCTCTCATGCTGAGAAGACATGCTTTCCCAAGGCTTTGCCACGTGGTTGGCCCTCCTTCAATAGCAATACTCCGATCCAAGCCACTGCCAATGTTGCCGTGCCCGCTATCGTCATGTACTTCCATGTTTCAGTCATTGCCTGGATAATGGCATCGCGACTAAGTGTTCCGCGAGGGTACGAGAGCTGTGCCTCGAGGGATCCGTAAATTTGCTGAGCCTGCGACTTGGCCTCGGACGGTAGATATTTCTCCAACAAGTAAGGAAACCGGCTTCTCCACATGGGCGTCGCGATCGTCGAGCCGATAGCAGAGCCAACCCAAGAGAAGAGGAAGAGCAGAGCCACTCGCATGGAGAAGGTATCGTCATCAGTGTCATTCAATACCGCGGCTATCTCTGAGGCTGCGAGGATGCCTGAAGAAATGGATACCAGGACATGCGACACAAGGACACCCGCGAATGACGAATCGGGGCGGCTGAAATGAATCATCAAGCCGGTTCCCAGTGTGGTTATGGCAAAGCCAGCAGCATTGACGGCCTTGAAGCGATGCGTATATTTGAGGACCCTAGTATCTCGGTTAGGTCCCGAATGCGACATGAGAGGAGGAGGTTCTCACAGTCCAGTCAGGGGGCAAAAGAGCGCCGAACCGATTTGATGTGTGTTGAGTATGTAGCCGGCACTTTTAATGCTTTGGAAATGCACAACCTGTAGGAACGAAGTGTAATAAGACCACCACATGCTTTGTTGTTTGTCAGTATATAGTAGCTCATCATAACAACGTTGTGGGAACACCCACTAAAGACTAAGTGATTGGCCGCCCATGCAGAGACAAGCACCCCAAGCCGTGCGATCTCGAAGGACGCTAAAGTCGATGAATGTCCGAGGGGCTATGCGCGACTCGTACACTGCGAGGGCGATAAGGCAGAAGACACCAACCACAATCATGGATATTGTAGTCGCCGACTCCCACCCCTTCATACCCCTTGTCGACAAGGACAGAGGCAGAAGTATAAGACCGAGGCCGAAACAGGCAAGCAGAACGCCCAGGACTGAAATCACCGGTTAGCGTCCGAGATTGCTTTCATTGGTGGAGGACATAATACCATCCAAATCCACGATATGGAACCAAATAGTCTTCCATATTGGAGAGCGTACTTTCTCATCCGACCGAACCTCTTTGAGTTGAGTTGACTGACGTCGCTTTTCGGACCATGAGAATAAAGAAAGGGGGATTCCTGAGACCCCAGGAATGATCAATGCTAGTGAGCCAAAGGCCCATCGCCAACCACTTCCCTTGTAGTAGGCTTGGGCCAGTGCAGGACCGGCAAAGGGGGTGATGAAGTATGTATACAGGCTGAGCCCGTAGACCAAGGAACGTGTTCGGACGGTCGCCTTGTCCATGGCAAAGACTCGAATGATGTAGATGACCCCGTCGGCACCGACAATGTAGAGGACCTATTAAGCGGGAAGTTAGAAGACAACTCGCCCTGGCGCAGCATGTTCGTACCTGAGCTGCCGCGTAGGCTTCGACATTTGTACAAGTCGCCATGATGATGAGCCCTATGGAAGTTAGGGAATGTTCTTGATGAAGAATGGATGTCTAGTACCTAAGACATCAAGGGTAATCATGGCGTTGAGCCCCTGTGGGCGTCCATAGCGGTCGATGATGCGTGATAGAGGCAGCTGAAGAACGCCGGTAACAATGGATGAAACGAGGCTGGTGACTGGGAGAAGCGAGTGCGAGTTGAAGGCGCTCGTGACGTACGGCGCCAGGGAGCTGACAACTATCATCTGGAGCGAGTTGATGAGCAGGATGAGGTATGCACTGGAGCGTGTCAGTGGCTATTATTCATGTTTGGGGCCACTTTCTTACCCTGCAATGACGACACAAGTACAGACATTCACATGTGCAACTGGTGGAGGTTGTGCCTCGTCTGCGTCGGGGCGTGCTTCGGTGATACTGTCTTGTAAGCCGACACCAAAGATTGGCTTCTCATGATGTTCGCCATGGAGTGGCGGAGTGACCGATCGCGAGGTTTCGCGTGTTTCGGGCATGATTGAATAGCGAGGAGTAATCCAAAGGGCATACTGAATCAATAACGGAAACATGAGTTTTCCATGTCCGTCCTTTAAGTACCTCAGCCTTGGAAGTCGTACGTAAGGGCTCGCCATCACTCATCATCGTAAAAAATCTTCTTCGACAAAATACGAATTCAACTACCTTTATGGACTCTTGCCTAGAGTAGTAACTATGTCGAGGCATAACTCAGTTCTTAATTCCGACCTAAGCTGAATCTGGTCGCTCTTAGGTCCGTGGTGGATCGGCTCCATTGGACGTGCGAATACTTCGTATCACCATCTTCTTCAGGGGGCTGGCCGGCTTCGGCTTGAACTTGCCTCTGAGCAATCAACGACCACGCCACGGAATGCGACAAGTTGATTCTAGCTAGTCATTGCAAGCACAGCAACTGTTCCATGGCGTTTCACGTCTTCAAGGCCGACCGGCCCCGGCCAATTCCGGAGCCGCCGACCGAGCGACGGCGCCGACGTCGGACCGTGTCGTGCATGCCGTGCCGACAGCTCAAAGTCAGCTGCGATCGCAAGACACCGTGCAGTCGATGTGTCTGGCGTCGGAAGTCTGATGAGTGCACATACCGTGAGTTTCCTGAGACGCCAGGACAGCCAGAGGACTTGTCCACATCAAACTGCCGACTTGATTATACCTCTTCCAGGACCGACACACGACTGAGCTCGGCGCAATGGGCGAACGACGGAGTAGAACCGGCCACACAAAAATGCTCAAAACCAAATAGCGCCAGTTGCGCTCTGGCGAGTGTCCCTTGGTACACACCCAAGTCAGCTTTGCGAGGCGGCACCCACTGGGATGGCATGCTGCACCAGGTGAGCCGCTTAACCCATCAGGCAGTAGAGTCCATCATTTGTACATTGAAGCTGATACTGTGATTAATTAGTTTCAAGACTTGCTACCAGACAATGAAGAGTCCTGCAGGTTGTTGGATATACATCTCGCGCCCCAACCAGAGAATCACCGAAGCGTGGACGACGTTTGCCCGCCGCCGAATTTTCCTTTCTCGTGCTTGCAAGGAAATAGTACAATTTTGTCGAAGCCCGAGATGGTGGCTTGCCTGCCTGGCCGCGACGTATGCGACTCCCTCGTCGAGCGGTACCTAAGGACAATCGAAGCGACGCATCGCCTTTTCCATGTTCCGTCATTCGAAGACGAGATTGGGAACTTCTGGATGGATCCTATGACGGCTAGTTACGAATGGCTGGCCCAGTTCTTCGTAGTCTTGGCTCTTGGATACGAAGCGACGTCCCAGGAAGAACAGCTCCTTCTTTGCCAAGCCCACGGCAACTCGCTTGGTCGACTATTTCTGGAGACGACAGAAGCATGTCTCGGAAGAACATCCGTCCTGTTCCGCGCGGATATTACTCTGATTAGGGTTCTCTGCCTTGCTGTCGTTGCCAAGTTGACCGGCGTCTACCAGTGCAGCGTCATCGACTCTTGCGGCGTCCTAACAGACATGGCCGTTCGAGGCTGCATGGAACTCGGATTGCACAAGCCCAGTGAGAAATTGGGTGCAGTTAGTCACTTGGAAGGCCAGATACGAGCACGTCTTTGGACAGCAGCTGTGTTTCTCAAAGTTCAGCAAGCAGCAAACAGTGGCACGCCCCTTCTCTTACGACCCTGCGATTTTGATACCTGCCTGGTGGGCAATTTCAACGACGACGACCTGTGCCATGATACTCCATGTCGCCCATTTCTTGAGTATACCGACTCGACCTGTCAGTTGGTAATCGCCAGGTCACTGCCTGTCGCCATCGACGTTGTATCGGCGGCCAACTCGCCTGGTGGCAGCGCCCGGGCTTGCAAATTTGCCGGTCATGAGAAAGAAGTTAGAAATATGTTGCACGACCTGCAGGTGATCTATGATGGGCCAGAGGTCACCGACAGGTTAGGCTGGCGCAGGCTTCAGAAGACGATGCTCGAAATCCACTTGCGCCGCATCCTACTTATCATCTACCAAGCCAACAAACCCTTTTCGTCGAATGCTCCAAGTAGGAGCAGTTCTCAGCAACAGTTTCTTGCAAGCGCACTTGCTATCTTGGTGCATCAGCGGCAAATTCTGGAAGTAATAGAGTGTCCTGCAATGAGGATGCTCACAGGACTTCACAAACAAGACTTTTTTATTGCTGCCGTCGGCGCATGTGCGACACTAAGAGAAAGCAAGGAGCTTAAAGCTGGTGCTTCGCAGGATGAAGATGACTTGACCTTGGGGCTGTCAGTGGCATCAACAAGAGAGACGATCCAGGACGCATTGTATTGGTGCAACACGAGATATATACCATTCGACCTGTAACTTTTGGGCGCACCTGATACTTCAGAGGTTGCTCGATGGGCTGTAGTAAAGGCTCTATAAAGCTACCTATGGCGGGAGGGTTGTTGCCAGTCTACAAAGATCTTAGTAAATGAGATGCAATAGAGACCCATTAAGAAACAACCAGGGAGATATACTTAAAAGATCATAGAAGCCCCGAGCTAGCGAGCGAAGAGGCCATAAAGCAGCAACCTGTAGTAGGTCATGTCTCGCTTGAGCTTTGTCTCACAAAACCGTACTTGTCTGATCATTGTCCAGCACTCCGATCAGGCCAATTCCCTGCCAGCAATCCAGGTCATCAAGCTTCCTCAGCACACGCTCCAGTTTACTCCTCGCGCTGTCGCCGTCCGTCTGGCCGGTTCCGTGCCCCTTCTCCACCTGTTCGAGGTAGGCGGCGCCAATGTCCCGGATCTTGGGGACCACGCTGCTGCCGTTGGCGTTGAAGACGGCCTGCGGGAGGTGATACAGAATCTCCAGCAGGTCGTCGACGATCTTCTGGTGCTCCGGCAGGCTCTTCGGCGTCGGGTCCAGCTTTTGTAGTAGGTTGGAGCGGATGTGCAGGCTGGTGATGAAGAGGTTCGCGATCTGCACGTCGTGGCCCTGAGTGACATTTGGGGGACGCGACAAGCCGCCGCGCCAGCGTAGTTCGGGGGGGAGGCTGTCGATAACATGTTGCACCTGGGACAAGTATTTACCGAGACGAGCAGCCGGATCGGCGCTTGCTGGCGTTAGCTGGACGTCATGCCATACCTCGAACAGGTCGCTAAGGCAGTTGAGTCCAGGGACATAGCTCGTAGCGTCCCCGTGCCACGCGACGTGGTCCGATTCGAAGGGGTCAGGCGGCTCCATCTGGTCGTCAGTGAGGTCCAGCGGGCGGGGAATGGCATCGATCAGCTCCTGCGAGAGGAGACTGACAGGGAGTCGTCCGAGAATGTTGGTACTACTGCAGCCAGGCTTGGCATTGAGCATTTATCCTGGGACACATACTAGGGAGCAATGGCCGGGACTCACCAGGAACCCGCAAACAGAAGCCAGAAGAGCCTCTTGAGCAGCTGTTTTTCCACGTTATCCAGGTCGCGCATGCAATAGTAGGCCAAGTAGCGCGCCCCCGCCGCGGCTTCAGAGGACGCAGCGAAGGACCGCATGTCACCGAGTCCCGACTCTGATACCGCGCCCATGGCGGTGCCCAGGTTGTACATGGCAGTGGCCCAGTCCAGCGAGTACGACGACCGCGAGAAGCCGCCGGTGATGAGCTGGTTCTGGTCGATGAACTCCAGACACCGGGTAACGGTTACCGGGCCGTGGTCCTCGCGCGGCAACGTCGCGGCCACTGCGGCGCAGACACTCACAACAAGCCCGCAGAAAGTCCGGTCTACATCGGCCTCTCCCGTGCGGAGGCGGCGCATGAACCGTCGCCGGAGCAGGATCGGAGCAACGGGGTGGACCTTGTCGAACCAATCGCCGAGCATGCGCGAGACGACGGCATCTGGGGCAAAGGAGCGGAGCCAGGGGCCGGGCGGAATGTGGTTTCCTGGCTGACTCGTTCCAGCAGAACAGGGAGAGGCTGAGGTGATGTCTGGACTCGAGTGGGAGAGTGGAGAAGGGCCCGAGGCGAGCGTCATCAGCTGGACGCCGGGTATTGGAGATGGACCTGGACATGGACCAGGAGATGGAGATGGGACCCCAGCTACTGCTAGGCCTGGCTCCGGTAGCTGGGCATGTCTAAGAAGCGGTAAGTAAGACAAGGCCAGCTTCAAGAGAGAGAGACAGAAACATGATCTGACCTGTTTGGTGGCCCGCGTTTCCTACGAGGCCGATGGCGAGTGCAACTGATCTCGAGAAAGACACATCCTTGGCAGGGCTGGCTTTCAGAGTCGTAGATACACTAATTAAAGCCGTCAGTCCGCGATCGATGCATCACAGGGGAGCCGGATAATATCGTCATTTACCCTGACTTTCCGAGACCGGCAGGCATCGCAGGCGTTCTGGTTGCGCGTCGGCTTGGTCCTGGCTGTTGTTCTCGCGAGCGGAGAAGCCGCAGCGTCGTTTGGTGAGTGACGGTGATGATCCATGGTGAAGAAACGCCGAAGATGATCGACGACGGTGATCCGAGGAGAAATCTCGGGGGAAGTCTGTCTGGCCAGAGAAATTTACTATAGCGTATTGACACGCAGAAACATCGGATATACCGATCCTCAGCTGCCAAAGTAGTGGTGAAATCCCCTCATCGAGGATCCACCGCTGTTGCGCCCCAATAACACCCACCACTTCGTCGGGGAGCATCGCCTTTGCAACAGCCGGTCTACACATGAACCAGGTTTAGTCCTGGGTTGACAGAGATCAACATCCGAGGCTAGAGCACACAACGTAGTACCGTACGCGTTCGCTCTGGGGTAACTCTCCCGTCCCGCGGTCTCGTCGCCCCATCCCATCACGATTCACCCGCTTGGCATCCTGGTCTCGCTACCCCATGGGGCACCATTTGACACTTCGACGCTAATGTCGCATGCGCCGCTGTCGGTAAAAACGTACTATGTTCTCGTACACTAGACCACGGTATGGACCTGGGGGGACCTCACATGGCCAACAGCTCGTGCCAAGCGCCGCCATGGGTACGGCCGTAGCCTGATGGTGGCTTGTGTGTTCTTGATCTTGGTTGGTCTTGGTCTTGATCTTGTTCTCGACAGGCAACTTGTTCAGCGTTCCATAATACCGCTGGGATATATATATAAGGCGGGCCTTGACGGGTTGCTGGCGAGGAGTCAAGACTGGCTCTCGAGTCATTGCAGCGGGGTTTTGATCTACCTATCTCTTCACATTCTTCTCAATATTCCTATCCTGCTCTAATTGTCCACCCTCGCCTCGCAACAAACACCATGGCGTCCAAGGAGATGCAGGAAACTGCCCTTGAGCATGTCGACTCTGCAGAAGTGCATCAAGTCCCCAAAGGCTCGACTCTCCCCTTCTGGAAACAGACCGAACTGCGGAAGCTCTACGGCATGATGCTATTTCTCTTCCTCGGCTCCACCACACTTGGGTACGACGGCAGTCTTCTCAATGGCCTGCAGACAATGGACACATGGCAAGAGTGTATGACGGCCACACGCAAGAACCTTCAGCTTCACCACTGACTATCTTCTAGTTTTCGATCATCCCACCGGCAGTCGACTCGGAATATTCGGAGCCTTCCCTGGCTTCGGAGGCTTGTTCGTGCTCCTGTTTGCCCCCTACATCGCCGACGGGATGGGGAGGAAGCGAGGCACCGCCGTCGGTTGCGTCTTCGTCATCGCCGGAGCCCTTATGCAGTGCTTTCCTCGACAATCCCATTCCGGAAGAGATGCACTATATCTCGCCGGTCGCTTCATCATGGGTTTCGGCTCCAATATCTCCAACGGCACCTGCCCGCTCCTCATTACCGAGGTTGCCCACCCGCGACACCGCGGTCGCGTGACCACCATCTACAACACCGTCTGGTATGTGGGAAGCATTGTCGCTGCCTGGGTTTGCTTTGGGACTCTAAAGAACCAAACGGGAAATCTACAATGGGTGCTGCCCACCGGTCTCCAATGTCTGATGCCGGGCATCCAGCTCCTGGCCATCTGGTTTGTCCCCGAAAGCCCACGATGGCTCATCAGCAAAGGCAGAGAGGAAGAGGCCCGTCAGATCCTCATCAAGTATCACGGCAACAACGACCAAGATGATGCCTTTGTTCAATGGGAGTTTACCGAGATCACCAACACCCTGAGGCTGGAGCATGAGTCGGCCAGCGGCAACGGATGGGCAGAGCTTGTCCGGACCAAGGGAAACCGCAAGAGGTGCGGTCTGATTATTGCAACCGCCATCTTTTCACAATGCAGCGGCAATGGGCTTGTGTCATACTACGTGGGTGTTCTTCCTTGCCCAATTCTGGTGATTTACGCATGCTGATTGATGGTGACATAGCTGGCGGCCATTCTTGATACCATTGGCATCACCGAGTAGGTTGTCTCAGTTCAAGCCCACCATCTCCTTCTAACAAAACTGGGTAGATCTGTCACTCAAGCCTACATCAACGGCGGCCTCACAATCTGGTGCTGGCTGGTGTCTCTCTTCGCTGCCTTCTTCGTCGATCGAATCGGACGCCGGGTTCTCTTCCTGTTCGCAGGAGTCGGCATGCTCATCTCCTTTTCCATCTGGACGGCTTGCAGCGCCGTATACGCCAAAACCGAATCGCCCTCTGCCGGTATTGCCGTTGTGGCCATGATCTTCCTCTTCTACGGCGTTGCTGGTGCTGCGTGGCCTGGTCTCACAGTCTCGTACACCGTGGAGATCCTGCCCTACAACATTCGCGCCAAGGGATTGACTCTCTGCTTTTGCTTTACGGCGCTGAGTGGCGTCTTCAACCAATACGTGAATCCTCTAGGACTCGAACAGCTAGAGTGGCGGTTCTACTTTGTTTACATCGCGGTGTAAGTCGACGCATTCCCCGCCTCTGCTCACTGACTCATAACTAATCTCCATCATCCAGGCTTGTCATCGAATGTTTGGTCATCTACTTCTTCTTTGTTGAGACTATGGGGCCTACCCTGGAAGAAATTGCCGTTTTGTTTGATGGGCAAGACTCAGCTGCTGGTATCGCCCAGGCCCAGGCCCACGAGAAGACCATGGGAACGACCAAGGAAGTGGAGCATGCTTGAATACTAGTATACAGCTCCTTAATTGTCTATACAGACAGAGAATTTCATTGTCGCAGCCGTGACAACTAAGATCCAATAGGATACTAAATTCTTCACGCCTCTTCGCCTAAGGCTGACTCCACTATCAAGTCCATTGCCTCAGTTCGCCATGTGTCTGCTTGCAGGTGATTGCCAGCTGTCGCGCTAAAGACCATGTTGGTAGGGGACGACTTAGAGTACACCGGCCACTTGTCATGAAAAATAAGGTGCTGGCTCCAGTTAGTAATTGTCCATGATGTAAACGAGGTATAAAGAAGAGCGAACCTTTGTGAAAGTTCGGTGACCAATGAACGGTAAAGCTAACCCACATCCGACTCATGATATCGGCCAGCTTGGCGTGTTGCTGCTTTCGATGCGGATCGGTTGGGAAAGGATTTACTTCCCAACCTACACACCGTCGACATTTCCGAACACTTACGGGATTTCCTGAAAGTGCGCGGCGCCCAGAGTAAACTCGTCAACGTCGGCGTTCACAGTGTCGAAAACGTAACTGTAGTTCGGCACATCACTATCAGCCCACACCTGGTTTGCGAAACGACGGCTAGCCGTGAACATCACGTCTCCTGTCCACAGCGTTGCCTTTCTATACTCTGCGCCGAATTTCGGGCCAGGGTTAGGAATGACTGTGCCAAGGCCGACTTCAGTGGGATGGTCAATCTCGTTTTGGTATAAATCCCACCAAGTCTGAATTGTTTGGTTTGTGAGCGCTGGACCGCCCCAGATGGTACTGACGAGCCCCGCAAAGTCAGGATAATTGTTGACCGGTTGAGGATAACTCAGTTAAGTAAAGGAGGTACCTTCGTTTCTATTAGTACCAATAAGCAGCGGAACGTGGATGAAGCGACCCTCTTGCAGAAGCCGCAGGTTGGAATCTGGTAGAATATCTCCGTCGATTGTATAGGACCGGGGTGCGCTTCAGCTTGCTGCTCTCAGTCTTTCTACTGGCGCGGTACGAAGGCATTCGAGGATATCCTTAGATTGGGTACAGCCCACAGTGTCAAGGACGTTGTTCAGATCGTTCTCCCTCTCTGTTGTATTGCGGAAAGCAGGACTGGTGGAGAATGGGCCACCACTTTCAGCAATGGTAGCACTAAAGAGACCATCATCACGGCCACCATAGGCGAGAAGGTGATAGCCGATAGAAGTTGCGCCGGCCGATTCACCCATCACTGTGACACGCGAAGCATCGCCACCGAAGTAGCCAATGTTCTCTTGAATCCATGCTAAGGCCTATCATTGATCATGGAGCACTAGGTTGGTCAGCCCAGCTTGTTCAATAACCGAGCCGGCCATCATGCCAAAGATGCCGAGCCTGTAGTTGAAGCTGACGAAAACGACCGGCGAGTGCATGCGGACAGACTGTTGGACGATGAAAGTGCCGTTGTATCTTTGATCATTGGCACTGCCTTCGTCCCAGCCACCGCCGTGGATCCAAACAAGCACAGGTAGCTGAGCCTTTGTCGACAGACCAGTAGGGCGTATGATGTTGAGGTGGAGGCAGTCCTCACTCATTTGGCTTGTGCTGTTTTGACTAAAGCCGGCCAGGTTGAGTGAGTTGCCCATGCACCACGGTCCATAGGCCGAAACTGCCTTGGTCCCATTCCATGCCTGTGGCGGAGTTGGCCGATGAAAGCGCAGGTTTCCAACTGGGGCAGAGGCGTATGGCACGCCGAGGAAGAAGTCCTGGTGGTAGGGAGGGCTGTATACGCCGACTAGGGTGCCATTACGTGTTGTCACGACCGGGGTCCTCTGACCCGCAAGGGGTCGAGCTGTTGCTACAGGAACTGCGCAGAGGTATTGTACGATGATGAGAATGAAGACATTGCGAAGTAATGAAGCCATTGCTAAAGATGGTCTTGGCAACATATTTTAGAGAAAGATGTGATGTTGGATGAGAAGACGGCTGCTGTAAGCAAGCAACATGACCTTACTTATATATCTATTCCTGCCGATCTGGTCCGAGCTGGAATCCATTTTTATGAAATATCAGTTCAGTTTAAGGAAAGGATCACAGAAGGTGGATCAGAGGCACCGGAGCTTGACCAAAATGGTGTCCAAATCCCGAGGTGTTTATCCACAGAATATGTGCAGCCCGTACGGGTTTCAAGGGACAATTTGGCACTCGTCCCGATATTCCACTTTTTAAGCTGGGATAATTATTTGTTAAAGGCAAGCTCAATAGTAAAGACGACAGCACTAGAGAGGTCTCATAGGAATGCTTTCTTCAGTGAGTAGATTCTTCAATGGCTAGACCTCAGACCTTCCACCCTCTAGACCAGAGATGGCATTTCCTGAGGTATGTTTGAAACCATCATGAGCCGTACCAGGGTTCTCTAGTCAATAGAGTCTATAGCCAAGCACACGGTCACCGGCGAGAACATCAGGGGGTGGTTTATCCCGCGCTGCAAGTAATGACTCTAGCCAAGGCGCTCTCTATCCTGAATCGTGCCGTTACACATAAACACATAAGTTAAAGGCGGCTATTTAAGATTAAATCACGGACTCCGCAACAGTAACGCCTGAGACGGCGCGGAAATATCTCCGGCTACGGCTCGTTGCTGAGTCCGAAACGCCGAGCCCCCGCACAGACTAATCGTATCTTCCGAAATTCCGCTCTTGATCTTCCATCTTTCATCATCTATACGTATGTTACTGCCTAGGTCTAGTGCCAGAGACACTCACTGAGATGACATGCTCTGCAGTCTCGCGATGTTCTTCTCTCGTTTCTTGGTGTCCAGAGCATTCGGCTTCTGGGCAGTCGGGATAGTGATGTCAGTCCCCTTACGCGAGATGATTGGGAAGAGGAAACTATACCAGAAGAGTGTAGTTCTCTACTCTTGCCGGTAAGAGAGGGCCAGATATTATACGTCATTGAATTCTCCAAACTAGCTGTGATCGGTAAGACAAGCATGGGTCTGTCGCGATGGAAGCTAATCTCTGCACAGGGGAACGATGTCTGTCCATTGTCACGAAACACGAAGAACAAGAGCCGAGGGACTTGATGCTTGCTCTTGATACATGGCGCGCTCTTCTCTTCGAATTCAAGACGAAGGATCTTCTGGCAAACTATGCCATGTCATCTTGCTTGGTAGCAGCTACAGGTTCGAGTCGGTCCTTGCTCGCCTGTTGCGGGCGTGGTGGAAGTCCCGCAACGCCGAGATTGCGGAATGGGCAAAGAAGAGGCTACGTTCGGCCATGTTTGAGCTTGATACTATTTCAGGACGAATGCTGGCTAAGGGCATGCTTCCGAGACTCCCACTAATTTTGTAAAAGCTCCTGGGGACTGTTACGTGTTTTTGGTAACGCTAACCATGTTTGTGTTCAAGTACAACTATCTTAGCACCCTTAACTGCCCTTCACATCGAAGCTGTTCTCGATCCTTCGGAATCGGAGCTCACTCGTTCAATGTCTCGCATATCGATAAGCCAGGCCATGTTAATGCTCAAACAGCTACAAGAGATTCCAGTCATTCAACAAGTCATCCCGATTTTTGAGAACGTGCTCGCGCAGAATAACATCTGCTCGGTTCCAGTTGACGTGGCTGGCTGGAGTTCTCACGCGAGCAGTGCAACGAGCCAAGAGAATCCGCGTGAAGATATCACAACATTGGAGATGCAGCCCGAGGAATTCCCATTATATGATATTTCAGAAGAGTACAAGCTGTGGTTTAGAGACCTTCTCGGCTTTGACTACTTGGACGGTCAGGAAACTTGGGGATTCAACAATTTCGACTCATGATTGCACTGATATAGAACATGGTCTACTTCTACGACGACAAATGTCTGTCTAATACAGGTGTGAGACACTATTGCTGTATTTCTATATCCGCCCAAGATAGCGTTCGTTTGGCCACTGAATCAACACCTAAAAGTCGTGGTGCGTTTTTGCTTGCTACTGGCCTGCTATCTGCAACGCTGAAGGTGTGTATAGACGTGAGGTTGAAAGAATACAATATTAAGTTGATCATTGTGAAATCTAAGAGGCTACTAAAATTCTTACAGTCTATATTTTCCTCACAATTCCTTCTTTATCCTTGCTCTATTGGACGCCATTTCTAGTCATGGGGATTGGATCTTCAACGTGTCGTGTCAGGCTCCCATGCCGTCTTTCCCTCCAAATGCTCTCAGCTTCAGCCATCGCCTCGTCCTCCAATGTGACTGTATGTTTAGTACGCATCTTCTGCAACACAGCTGCCGCCTCGGAGGCGAATTCGCACTTCATCCGAATTCTAGCCCCGTACTTGTAAAAAAGAAATGGGAATGGAACACACGCAAGCCCCAAAAATGCAGGAATAGAGCCAGCCCACTGTAGTCCAAGGTTGTTATACATATGACCTGTGAAGAGGGGAAATGCGGCACCAAAGAGTGACCGAAGAATCGAGTTGGCGGCAAGAACAGAAGCGGCAAACACGACGTCTGTCTTCGAGGTTAGCATGGCTAGGCAAGCGTGATGAGGGATTCAACTGACATGAATCCACCAAGTAGTTGATAAGTGACATAAAGACGAGAATAAGGCCAAAGGCAAAGAAGGCAGAACCAATGATGGGAACAACCCAATGGACACTAGGGGTGCTGGTCCATGCAAACCAGAAGAGACCGATCGGGAGTAAAACAGCTCCGACCAAGGCAGGGGGAAGTCTTGCTTCCGGAGGGGCCATTCCATTGTGTCTAGAAGCAACACGAGCATACCGCTTGTTATCCAAGACACTACACAATGTTGCCAGGAGTACGCCAATGGCAATGCCAACAAAGGCCAGACCTCCAATGCCTGGACTTCAGCCCCGACCTGCTTGGAAAACAATGGGGAATGCTGCAAAGCACATATACAAAGTGCCATAGACGACCGCCACGTAAATCGAGGTAAGCAAAACAATGGGCTCCTTGAACAATGGAACCCATGGCCGAACGAGTGCCGTCTTGAACTGGTGAGCAATTGTAGGTGGTGTTCTGTCAGCATCCAGCTTTGAGATGTAGGTCCTGCCTGTGTGTTGAGACAACGCTTTTGCTCGTCGACGCAAGAGAACGGGCGCGTACGTTTCTGGGACTGTCAAGGAAACTATTATCCAGAGGACGCCCGTGAAAATTGCCATCACGCCATGAAGCCAGCGCCAACCTTTCGCTTCACCGAGGAAGCCTCCAACGATTGGTCCTGTTTGAGTTGTCAGGAAGTCAAGTAAGTGTGCATATAGAGATGGCATGCTTACCGATGGCGGGCCCCATGAACGGAGCCATGGCAAAAATGCTGGTGGCGACTCCTCGTTCAGGCCCATCGAACATGTCGGCAATAACACCGCCAGCATCAGTAAGTGGTGATGCGCCAAATGCGCCGGCGAAGAAGCGGAGGATGATCAAAGCTGTAATTGTAGGTGCCCCAGCAGTCCCAGCATTAAATGCTGTCAAAGCCATATAAGTACCGAAGAAGATCCTTTGTCGCCCATAGAGCTCGGAGAGAGGAGCCCAGATGAGTGGTCCAACAGCGAAACCCAAGACAAACAGGGAAATCCCAAGAGTCGCCACCTCCTTGGATATGTCGAAAGTGCGGATAATCTCGCTAATTGCCCCAGAGTATGCGGAGCTGACGAACGTAGCTGCTAACGTTGCTACTGCTTGTAGAAATGTGATTGTCCATTTTTTCGACTTGAGAACGCCATGGCATCTTGTGGATCGTCTTGCACAAAGTCAACGAGAAACGGAGCTTGGTCAGTCCCGTTGCCTGCGTATTCATGATTTGGGATATCTTCGCTGGCGACAGCCCCGCCAAAAAAAACCCTGCCATCGAACGAAGCTGGCTTTGAGCTGCTGAGATTCCGGATCTGGATAGGCAACTGTTGTCGAACTGGATGTAGGCGAAGATGGGTGAGATGGTGGCGACATAGTTGACCAAGGGCATCAACAGACGACGTTGAATCCAGCGCAGAGAACTGCGGTTGTTTTGCTTGAAGTGTAGTCAAGAATGAACATGAAGAAATAATAGTGTCACTGATACAATGTAGGGGCTACTGCAGAACAACACGCTGTGGCTTATGGATCTAGCACGGAGGACTCGGCAATTCCTGACGCTAGTAAACTCCGCGGAAATTCGGGTCGGAATTATCCTCCTAGTAGATAACGCAGCTAATGCCGAAGTGTCAGATTCACCTAAACCGGTAGCAGGACTAGTTGAGTTGGGACCTGTTTCCCCGACTACCCTCTCTGGTGCAAGAGATATTTCCGAACTTAGCGGGGACACGGAGTCGAGTATTAGAAAACACCGAAGAGCCGACGCCGCGTCTTCAGCTAGACCTACCCCAGACGGCTCGTATCTATGCATAATTAATCGCAATCAATACTTCACGTTTCTCGGGAAAAACCTCTCACTGTTACCGAAGAATTATCCCGAACGTCGGAGATGTGGACGAAGCCCCTCACCGTGTCGTCGTACGACATCTGCGTACGTAGTGCATGTGCATGAATATTCCCTAAACACCAAGGTATACTTGGTTCTCACCTTCCCGGTGTCATACTTGTCGACTGCAATAATGCTACCAAGGGCTAGGCGTGTACAACGAGACTTGAAGCTGTAGTTCTAGGTAACGGTGCAGTCCGCGACCGTGGTTTGTGCGGATCCCCGCCTTCATTCTTCTGTACCTACAATTGACTTGTTTGTCTTGTCCTCCAAAAGTCGATGAAGGATTCAGTTATTATTGTGCCTGCTGGCGAGCGTGAGCTGTAGCAGTACTCTTGTCGCATGCCTTGCTTTGCATTTGGACCAGTACTGATTCACAGTTGTTAGATTGAACTTCTGGCTGGATTTGACGTATTTCCATTGGGGAAAACTCCACCTCTAGCTACTCCCTTACAATGATCACGTTTAGTGAGATCGTTGTAGACTGGATGTTCGACCCCTTCTCCTTGTAAGGTCAATAGACGAGTAAACGAAAACATTCCGAGCATGATCAGTTTTGAGGCTTGTAATACCAGTGACAGCCGATCATTCCTTGGTTACTAGGGCTTGAGTGTTGCAAAGCCATAACTGTCGCCCTTCATCATGATTTAACATGCCGCACAATACTGTTGGGATGATTGTGTCATAAATAGAGCCTAGTCGATGCAAAAAAAACCTGATTAACTGCATCTTAGGCTGTCTCACTGTATTTCTCTTTGCTGCTTTTGAGAGATTCCACTCACCTCCAAGTGAATAAGGCGTTGGCTGGCGGCTAGCATCTCGTCAGTGACAGGCAGGATAATAAATATGGAGTCTGTAACTATCGGTATTAGCTTCTCAAATTAGATTGCCCCTTGACGAAAACTTCCTAGCCTGTGAGCTTCGGGTAATAGTGGAATACTATCAGTAAACTCCTTCAACTCTAACCAACTATCTATGGGAACAAAGCGATAATTCCGAGGCAGTCGTACGCAGCAATTCATCACATGCCTGAATTTATTTAGGCGGCATCTTCGGGCGAAACTCACTAAACGACCCACAAACCACCGGTGCCGAGGTACGAATACGCAAGTGGGTATTAAACATCGCAAGCACTGACAACTCACTGCCAACTGCCGACGAGATCGGCAAGGGTGATGCTTGTTCTCGGATCTGTACCTGGCCAATCCAGATCTTTCTGTTTGCAAAACGGTTCCGGCCTAACCGGTGAAGGGGGACATAAAGGTCACGTATCTGTCCAGATATGGCAGGTTTTGGGTCACTACTGACACGGAACAATACATTCAATATGCTGTCGTCCGGTACTTTGTTCTATGATGGGCATAGATTTGGTGTTCTTCCATTTTTTGCTGCACTGGTAAGCTCCTGTGATGCAACCTGGCGCCAACTTGAGGACGAAACTCTGCCGTATCCGAACATCTACAGGTCTTGACCTAACTGCAGTGTGCTCGCTAGGTAGTCGTACCTATCCTTGGAGTCCTGATATACAATGCATTCTTCCACCCGCTCCGAAACTACCCCGGCCCGAGACTATGGGCCATGTCCCGCATCCCATATGCGCGCATGATGGTCTCCGGGAAATCCCACATAAAGATTCTAGAACTGCACCAAAAGTACGGACACGTGGTTCGAGTTGCCCCTGATGAGCTCTCCTTCACCGACCCGGCCGCCTGGACCGATATCATAGGCTTTCGAAAACGCGGACAGGGCGAGAACGGCAAAGATCCTGTCTTCTGGAAGACACAACAGCACAGTGTCATCAGCGCCAACCGAGACAGCCATCGTCGCCAGCGAAGGGTTCTGGCCCACGGGTTCTCCGCTCAATCTATGGTGGACCAACAAGATCTTATCCAAAGCTACGTTAGCCTGCTCATTCAGAGATTACGAGAAAACTGCGGTGGTGGCAAACAGCCATTGGAGGTGACCTCCTGGTTCAACTGGACAACATTCGACATCATTGGAGACTTGGTCTTTGGAGAGCCCTTCGGTTGTCTAGAAAATTCGAAATACGATCCTTGGATATCGCTCATCTTCAACAGAGTCCGCACGAGTTCTATCAGCACAGTCATACGCCGGTTTCCTTTTGGGTCCCATTTTATCAAGATGCTTATTCCGAAGACGACGCTCAGACAATTTCACGCTCATTTTCAACTGACGCAGGAGAAAGTGGCAAAGAGGTTGGGGATGGAGGAACCAAGAGCTGACTTTATGGAATCAATGGCGAGCAGGAGTGATAACCTGGTGAGTCTCTTGCTTCTACCTTGTATAATTCCAGGCTGATTACAACTATAGCAAATGTCACATCCCGAAATTCTAGACAACGCCAGTCTTCTCATCATTGCTGGCTCTGAAACAACAGCCACTGCGCTTTCGGGTACTACCTATCTGCTAGCCTCTCATCCTGAAGTATTGGCAAAGGTAGCGGATGAAGTAAGGTCGAGCTTCAATTGCGAAGAAGACATCGACCTTCTCAGTGTGCAGAAACTGAGCTATATGCTTGCCGTGTTCAATGAAGCACTTCGAGTGTACCCTCCTGTGCCTACACCGAGCCCACGTAGGGCACAGCCTGGCGGAGACACAATATGCGGCCAGTATGCTCCGGAAGGTGTAAGTCATGATGGATTCTTGTGAGGAATTGCCTAAACTGATTCTTTCTAGACCATCCTTGGCATTTGGCAATGGCCGATGTACCATAATCCAAGCAACTTCACTCTTCCCGAATCGTTCATTCCAGAACGGTGGCTTGGAGACCCTCGCTTCGAAAATGATTCGGAGCATGTCTTCCAGCCTTTCTCCTTTGGACCACGAGATTGCATCGGAAAGAAGTAAGTTGACATTGGCAAAAAATGTGCAGCAAGAGATTCTAACATCAACCTTAGTCTGGCATATGCAGAGATGCGCCTGATACTAGCTAAGATTATCTGGAATTTTGACCTCAGCCTTGATCCCAACAGCAAGGACTGGTTGCAGAGAAACCGAGCCTATTTTCTTTGGGAGAAGCCAGAGTTGTTCGTGTTTCTTTCACCAAGGTCAAAGGAATAGACAGGCTGGCGTTAATGTCCTTTTACTAGTATTTATTTAGTCTAGTGGAATCGGCACTGTCTTCTTACAACGTAGCCTCGATCTTGGCAACTTCTGCCATGGTCGACACAACGTTATCCTTGGCCGCCTGAGCCGGCTCCGCGTATGGCTTCCTGGGTCTCAACTTGTCGGGGGCGCCCTCAATACCCGCGGCCTTTGCAGTGTTGATAGCCGCAGCATACTTTGTGGCAGCAATACCCGACTTGCACGGCTGCTCAGCCAACGCAGCCTTCTTGTGCAACTCCAGAGCCTCGGGGATCTTCCCCTGGTGCCACAGATCGTAAATGCGCACGATGCTCTTGGGGAACACGTTGGCGAAGGCGGCGATGCACCCGGCAGACCCGGAGCTCAAGCCGCCGATCAGAAAGTCGGACTGGCCGCCGTAGATGGCGAAGTCCTCGGGCTTCAGCTCGGCCGCGAGGCGCGTGATCTTGGCGACGGAGCCGCAGGTCAGCTTGACGCCGACGATGTTGTCGTGCTTGCGGGCCAGGTCGGCGATGGTCTGCGAGTCCAGGTCGATGCCGTTGCAGACGCCGGGGAAGTTGTAGATGACGATCGGGATGGCGCTCTTGGCAGCCACCTCGGCGAAGAAGCCGGCGATGACGGCCGGCGTGGTGGCCTTGCCGAAGTACGCGGGCGGCAGGACGAGGGCGTAGTTGGCGCCGGCGTCGGCGGCATCGGCGATGAACTCGAGGACTTGGCGCGTCGAGTGGCCGCCAACGCCGGCCATGAGCGGGAAGTCGAGGCCGACGGCCTTGCGGGCAACCTCGACGAGCGTCTTGCGCTCTTCCCGCGTCAGCAGGAAGGTCTCGGCGTTTGTGCCCAGGATCACGAGCCCGCGGAGGCCCGTCTTGGACAGGTAGGCATAGTACTTGGCCTGGTCCGCGGGTATCAACGTGTCGGTCTCGCGGTCAAATAGAGTAACGGCGGGACACCAGATGCCACTGGGGGGTACTTTGGGGAAGCCCATGGTTTTAATGTGGCGGATGAGGTGTGAAGGGGAAGTTAGGTTCTGGTTTCTCCTTTGGCAGTAAAGAGACTTGTTATTTTCTTACAGATGACACCTTCCACAGGCTTTATCTGTGCATTAATAACCTTGGGGTCGAGACGGAAACTCGTGCCGCTTCTGCAGTGCCATCGGCTACGGATGCCGATGCCGGGAATCGGACCGGATACCGTCCCGGGATCCTTAATCTCTGATTCGGACACGCCTAGAACCGGGAATTTTTGTGTGGGAATGCCTCACGTAGCTCATGTCTAGTTTCTTAGAGAATGAAGAATCGCCTCTTGGATTTGGCTCTCGACGGTGCTGATGCTGTTCCTTTGGTCGGTAACCGGAGCCGAGAATTGTGGGTAGATGCTGTGCTCATCATGACGAGCGAAAACCCCCGCAGAACGACGGGGCAAACCGCATCTTCAGAAGGCGTTGATCAGAACCAGAGACAAACTCGTACAGAGGGATGCCTTGAGGCCGATGATATACTTCAGTCGAGTCGCATACATGTCGACAAGGCCAAGCTAACGGTTCACCAGATGTCCACACTACTTTGCAATCCTACTGTGATTCCCCGATTCCCGTGCTCTGGCCGAGATCGACATCCCCCATCTCGGCTGTTATCCGAGTCTCAGTCCCCTGCCTGTTTTGGCAGGCTTTCCAGTGGTAATGAACTTACTAGACTAAACTTCACCATAAAGCCATCGCAGCTCACACGACACAGCAGTGAATACAACCACTTACCCTACATCCCAAGAGCTCGGCATAGTCTACCCCGCCAACTGAATCACCCTCATCTTGGGGGATCGCCGTGAACATGTCCAATCCTGCCGGGCTAATACAGGCCGAGGATCAGGTATTCATTAATAATGGAAATCGCTTGACTGCAGCCGGACTCCGCTTTGCGGTTGCGAATCCCCACCAATTACTGCTCCGTGAATCTGAAGATGACAAGAAGGCCGTAAATACTGTCTTCCATTGTCATGGATGTTCCTCTGTCTGAAGCATTAATGCAAGGAGTGCTCGATCAAGATCGGGAACGGAGTATTCAGACTCAATCTCAAGCTGACCACAGCTTCCAGACCATCCATCAACAGCCCAAGTCCCCTCATCAACCAACCCCCCGTGGAGGAAGATCAGATCGCGATGCCCCGCTCCATCTCGAATCCAGGTGATGAACCGCCTGGACTCGGAACACATGGTCCAACAGTCATTGATGCTGTGATTCACGACCAAGAAAAGGGACTCCCTCCAGCAACAACTGTCCTCGATTCAGAACCCGACCCCAAGGATTTCCCGGATGGAGGCACCGAGGCCTGGGTGGTTCTGTTCGGAGCGTGGTGCACGCTCTTCTGCACCTTTGGCATCGGGAATAGCATCGGAGTCTTCCAGGCGTACTACGTCAGCGATGGTCTCAAACAGTACCCATCGTCTACCATTTCTTGGGTTACCAGCGTGTTCCTGTGGACGCTCAACTTCATGCCGGTGGTAGTGAGTTGCGCCCAATAAAAGCGATATCGGTCGACAACTGACTTGAGTGGACGTAGTTCGGCCGCCTCTACGATAGATACGGCCCCAAATGGATCCTCATCGGCGGGACACTCACCTACGCTTTCGGACTGATGATGACCTCCCTGGCGACCGAGTTCTACCAGTTCTTCCTCGCCCAAAGCATCGTCGCCGCCGTCGGGTCCAGTGCAGCTGCCAGCGTAAGTGTGTCCTGCGTCTTCTCGTGGTTTCACCGTCGCCGAGCCACCGCCTTCGGAATCATGATGTCCGGATCTTCGGTTGGCGGAGTGGTGTTGCCAATCATAATGTCCAAATTGATTGAACAAGTCGGCTTTCCATGGACCATTCGCGCTGTCGCCTTGATGTTTCTGGGCATGATGACCATCTCTTGCTTCACTGTCAGATCTCGCCTGCCACCTCAACGCAAGCCGTTCGTATTGAAAGAGTACATCAAGAGCCTGAGAGAACCGGTCTTTGTCGCCACCGTCTCTGCGATGTTCTTGTTCTTTTGGGGCATGTTTCTGCCCTTCAACTTCGTCATTCTGCAGGCAAAGGCGCAGGGCATGGATGACGAGCTGGTCATCTACCTTTTGCCTATTATGCACGCAGTTAGGTGAGTTCCTGCATCCCATTGCCCCTACTCTTATTTTACACTGCGACTAATACGGCGCAGCATTCTTGGTCGGATAATACCAGGCATTCTCGCTGACAAGCTCGGTCGTTACAACGTAATGATCTGCGTTGCCTTGATTGCTGCCGTCTTCTGCTTG
Source organism: Neonectria punicea (assembly GCA_037954315.1). NCBI lineage: Eukaryota > Fungi > Ascomycota > Sordariomycetes > Hypocreales > Nectriaceae > Neonectria > Neonectria punicea. The sequence continues at coordinate 4,695 of JAZAVJ010000315.1, read as the reverse complement.
GGGCTCTGGATACCGGGCAAGAACAACACGGCCATTATTGTATTCACCATTGCATTTGGCTTTGCGTCTGGCGGTTTCACCTCACTTGGACCGACGCTGGTTGCGCAAATCTCAGACATTAGACAGATCGGAATCCGTACCGGAACCGCCTTTGCCGTGCAGTCCTTTGGCGCTCTCACTGGCAGCCCCATTGCCAGTGCCATTGTCGAATCGCAAGGCGGAGACTACCTAGGCTTGAAGGTGTTCTGTGGAATATCCATGCTCGCGTCAGCGGTTGTGTACATGGTCGCAAGATACGAGCAAGCGGGACTGAACTGGAAGAAGAGGGTGTAGATGTGGTACATTACACATTACATTACATTATGGTCATTCATAGGCATGAGTAATACCTGAAGCGACCCTATAGAGAAAATATGACATGATCGTTACCGTTACTAGTCTGACTTGAAGTCCTCGACGCAATCCTGCCAGTCTATCAGCTTCATGTAGCTGACCTCAATAACGCCAATGACCACCATGCCACTCCCAAGCCCAATCCAGACTCCATTCAAGCCCATCTTCAAGGGACCTAGCTCAAGCCAAATGGCAAACGGGATGGCTACTAGGTAGTTTACGCCGAAGACTACCCAGGCAGCTATAGACTGCCGTCCCAGACCGCGGAGGATGCCGTTGCACCCACAAAGGATGGCATCGATGACTTGGAACGCGCCCACGGAAAGCATCGCCTTGGTGGCAAGTTCTCGAACAGTCGAGTCGTCGGAGAAGATGAGGCTAATATGGTTGCGCAGGCAGAATAGGAGAGCCCCATCGAAGACCCCAATCGCGGTGAAGCAGATGGCATAAAGAAGAGTCGCTCGTCTTGCCGTCGGGACGAGACCTGCCCCGATGAGGTGGCCGACACGCGTGCTGACGGCGACGCTGACAGAAAAGGGGATGTGCCACATGACGACCGACGTCGTGGTCAAGATTGTTTGCGCAGCCAGGTGAACCGTGCTAATGTATGAAGTACTAAAGGTCAAGATCTCGAAGGCGGCCCACTCCGCTAGGGTGACGGCCGATCCGGCTGCTGACAGCCGGATCATCGGTCCCCATCCCTGGAGGGCACTTCGGGAGAGCCCAGCCCAGCAGCGATGGGATGGCTTCTTGAAGAAGACGATGTAGAGGAGGAGGAGGACAGGCCGTAGATCGTTGGTAATAGCTGCTCCTAGGGCCGCACCGTCGAGCCCCTTGCCTAGCTTGAAGGCGAAGAGCCAGCTGAGGAGCGCGTTCGCCGGCGCGCAGACTAGCAGGATGACCATACCCGCCTTGAAGTCTCCCTGGGCTTGGAGAAAGCGCTTGCCGGCTTCAAAGGCAGCATATCCGGGAAGCCCTATCACGCTGACTCTCAAGAAGGAGCCGGCCTTGATAGCGAGGTGCTGCTGCGGGATAAAGACACCGATGATGGAAGCCGAACACAACCAGATGCCAGCAACGGGAACGGCAACGACGGCCATGAGGAGGAGCATCCGCTGGACGTGCAGTCCAACGCCGGTGACGTTGCCAGAACCATATGCCTGGGCACACAGAGTGTCGAGAGCCGTGGCCATGCCCTCGAAGATGGCGAGTCCGATGATGTTCATGGTCGTGACGCCGATGCTGGCGGCGGCCAGGTCATCGGCGCTCAGGTGGCCGGCCACGAAGGTGGTGATGACGCTGAAGGAGTACTGCAAGAGATATGTGGCGATCAGCGGCAGCGAGTACTTGGAGAGAAGGCACAGCTCCGACCAGACACTGTCGGTGGACGTCTTGTGGCCATGACGCCGTGGTGTTGATAGTAACGGCGCCGTCTCAGCGAGGAGGCCTTCTTCAGGCTCGGATTCTCGAGACGACTCCATGAGATGAGGTTCCAGGTCTTCGGTCTCCATGTCTCCAGGCCTCCGGGTGTGGCAGGGGCGTAGAGGAAACTCCTGGGGGGCCACGAGGAGACGAGGACCGTCAGCACCAGTGACCTGGAGCTGGAACCCGGCTGTTTCTAGAGACGGAGACGCAAACGCAGACGCGGACAAGGGTCTTGTCCTTCTCCATGTCCAAGGCAGCCAAGGCCAGGAACGGGCGAATTCCGACAGCAGATCCCGACATTGGCCAGCTGCTGCATGCAAGGCATGGCGTCTGTCCATTGATTGTTAAGCGGCACAGGAGGAAGCACCGTTGTGGGGCTTCGGGGGGCTTCCAAGTTCCAGGCCAGACGGGCTGACAGACCACTGAGCGGTGATGATTCGAGTCTGCGATGCGAGCGAGACTAGCTTACGGGCGTCCGCATAATCTGGGAGTCTAGGTCTCAAGTTCCAGCCTCGTATGGTACGGGGCCGTGGGACTGGGCGTCGGGTTCGGGGCCGTGTCGACGTTGCGTTGCGTTGCGAGCGAGGCCGATATGGGGAACAGAACAGGGAATAGAGTCAACACCTCAGACGTTCGTTCGTCCACGCCATTTCTCGGGAGCTAGACACTAACGAGGAGACGAGGGGGGGAGAGAATTGCGAAGGAACCTTAGAGTTTCTCGGTTGTCGGTCTCCTTTTTTTCTTTCTTCTTTTCCCCTTCACTCGCAAGGATTGCTTGCTTTTTGACTAGTATAATGCCGCAGAGCACCACGGTCACGCGGCTGCTTCACCACCGCAGGGCAACCAGGGCGCGCCGTGTGGTTTCTTCTTCTCGGCTCTAGCCCTATTCGTACTTAGAGAACTCGTCGCAAGCTTCGCAACAGCCGAGTCGTCGCTCTGCCGGGACCGGGCCGTCAGGACAACGCGCGCTGGGCCGGTAGCGCCAGGGGTTTCATGGAGGAGTGGAGCGCCGCAACTCGTAGGGTTGCAAGGGTTTGTTCAACTTGACGCTATCTCAACCCTGCAATGCCACGGTTTTGCCGGGGAGAAGAAAAGACGGGGAGCCGGACGCCAAAGGGAAAGAGGGAACAAAGTCGACGGTTCGTACGCGTATCGTCTCCGCCCGTTAGACTGGCGCACCCTGATGCCGTCCTCCCCCGGCCCTGCGCCGCGATAGGCTGCGAGGGCGATGCGACATACTATATTGGAAGCTCAGACTAGCAGCCAAAAGTCGTCTGCTCCTGCGGCACTTCTTTAGTCATTCTGCCGTGAGCTGGACGCAGGGAGGTGTTGACTTGGCAGAGATTTCCACCCGGATCCTTGCTGCTACAGCATCTAGAGGCGGCCTCTTGTTTGAACGGACAAAGTCATTTCTATTGCATTGGACGCGTGCCTGGTAGTCTAAACTCTACATACGATACCCAGCATCTGAAGACCCTAGCGAACCCTCTCTCGACATTGTGTTCCTGGACCTCCTGTCGTCGTAGTGGATCTCAAACTCATCTCGCACCACTATGACGCCTTCCGTCAGTTTTCGTACACTCTCGCTGCCGCTGATGCTCGAGCTTCCGCCGTGCCTGACCTTGGTCTCGCGATCCACCGTCGTGTACCACGCAGTGTCGGGCGTCTTGCCCTTGGCGCTGCTGAGCTTGAGCGTGTTGTTCCGCCCGCTCACGTTGTGCGACGCCGCCTTGGAGCCGTCGCCTATGGCTGTGAGTTCGAGGCCGCTGTGTTTGCCGCTGCCTTTCCCGCCGCTGTCGCGTAGGTCGTAGGGAGCCTGGATAGCCGCCACGGCCGTCGAGCCGAGTAGACTGTCGATGATTCCCTTGAGGCTGGGGATGCAGACCGTGAGCACGGAGAGGCCCAGGGATGTCTGGAACCAGATGGTCCTGGGCACCGCCAGCCACGTAGGGTCAGAGTAGTCGCTGAAGAGATAGTTGGCGTTGGACAAGCTGGGAATCGTCACGATGGGAACACTAGATTGCACAGGTTAGCTATTCGTCGAGACGACCAGATCGGAGACACAAACATTATACGGGTTCCAAAGAGGCCCATGACAATGGCCTTTCTCCTCATCGTGGTCTGCACATGCCACATCATGGCAACGGGCAGGATGCACAAGGCCACGTCCGTCAAAATGTCCATCAAGCCGTTAAAGACGTAGATGGGCCCGTAGTTGGGACACTGGTCCTTGTTGGCCGCCAGCCACGGAGACGGCATCGGACACTCGAAGATGATGGTGAAGAAGCCAATGATGAGCCAGATGACAACCACGACGCTAAGCACCGTGTTGGCCGTGTTGAGGCGGCCCTGGTTGCTGATCTGCCTAATGAGGAGGCAGAGCGAGATCTTGGTGCTGGCGCTGATGAATATGGCCATGATGCGGGAGGCATACATCAACTATCGACATAACTTAGTAAAAAGACCAGGGCTTCTTAGAGACGCTCACGCACCTTGCTATAACGCTCGAAAGCGTCCTCGGATAAAGAATCATAGTGCTGACCGAGGCCAGTCTTGCAGGCGGCGATGACGCAGGCGGTCTGGATGAAGTAGAGCACCAGGCCAACCAGCAACGTAAAGTCGTAGTCCCGCATGGAGGTGATGTTGAGCCGGATCAACAACTTGGTGACGGTGCCCAGGATGGCGTAGACGAGGAAGACGATGGAGGCCACAACCACCAAGGCGGCGTGGTCGTCGCTGGTGAGGGCATAGTACGGCGGCGCCGCTTGCGAGTCGGAGGTCATTGTGAGTGAAGCGTGTGTCAGGGCCTCGACGACAATATCAACATGACGGACGGACGGACGGACGGACGAATGACAAAGAATGTGTGTGTGTGTG
>JAZAVJ010000314.1:0-46011 GCA_037954315.1 Neonectria punicea | reverse complement strand
CAACAACAACAACAACAACAATCTCCATCTTCATCCAAACAATACCGCAAACATGCAGTTGTCCAACCTCCTCTCCATCTTCACCCTCGCCACGGCTGCTTCAGCCATCTCTGGTCAGTACTATCTCTCGCAAATCCCCCAACATCCACAGTCCCACTAACACCTTCACAGTCTCCTACGACGTTGGCTACGATGACCCCAACCGATCCCTCACCGTTGTCTCTTGCTCCGACGGAGCCAACGGCCTCATGACCAAGCACCCCACCTGGAAGAAGCAGAGCGACATCCCCCGATTCCCCTACATCGGTGGTGCTCAGGCCATTGCTGGCTGGAACTCTCCCAACTGTGGTCTCTGCTTCAAGGCCACCTACAAGGGCAAGACCATCTACGTTCTGGCCATCGACCACGCCGCCAATGGCCTCAACGTTGGCAAGAAGGCCATGGACGCTCTTACTGGCAACCAGGCCACTCAGCTCGGTCGCATTGACACCAGTGTCACCCGTGTTGACAAGAAGTTCTGTGGTCTTTAAATGACGAGCTTTAATGAAATGATGGTCATGGATATCGTGCACCGGGATCGAGCATAATCATTACGTTTTCACATACATATTCGAGCGGTTTAGAATAGGGTCGCATTTGGTGTTACAGTCACAAGTTTAATTTCAAACTACATTTTTTTTACGACAGCACAATGAATGATTAGAGCTTGACCAAGTGAACTCTTGTCTCCTTTAAGAATACCACAGCAGCAGCACTGTGAGCTTAGCTCTGCTATAACAACCATCTCACAGTAATACCTGAAGTTCTCGGTTGTGAGTAATTATAGAAAATTATGTATATCTTTATATGTATAGTCGCATTTCTTGGTTTGCAGTACAGTTAGACTTATAATTATCCTGAAATTGTATCAATCCCCCTTAGGCCCTCATGATGAATTTCCTCATTTCAATAGGGTAGCTGGTAGTAACAAAATATTCAACGCCGACTTGCTAGGAATTCAAGCAGTACCTAATTTAACCCCCGCATTTCCATACGCTCGACCTTGAGCGCAGCACACAATTCATTCGCTCTAGCTATACCCTCGTAAGACACATCAGACACATCAGTTCCTCGTCCAAAGCTAAGATGAGCTGAGTCTCAATCTCGCTAGTTAGGAAGCTCCCGTCGTGGTCTAAGCCGCGTGGAAACGGGAAATCAAATCACCTGCATAATTTTGCATCGCATTCCCGAGAATTAATAATGATGGTTGCGGACGTAATACTGGGAAAATGGCTGAAAAACTCACAACAGCACAGGAGGCATTAGGAAGTGTGCCGAGGAATATGTATTCTGGTATCCAGCACGCAACTATAGATGGGTCATTCGCACCCGATCTAGAACATGGGGACTATTTGAGTCTAACACCGGAGCTTGCCTTTTCTTAATCAACCCACATCGCTTCTTCAAACTTCTTGCGACCTATTTCTCTTTTGCACATCTTTACTGGCTACTTGAAACTCCACATTCGACAGGCCATGTCTGGGAGAGGTGTGCTTTAAAAAGTTAGAAGCCAATTGAGGTTCGATTTGTCATTCTTGCTGCATTGTTCCCACATTCGCCGTAATCTGCGTCGTCTGTCGCGATAACGAAGAGATCATTGAGCCGGTAACCAACCCGCTAGCCTTTAGTATAGGGTAGGCATATGTCATGGCGGCGTTTCGGAACTCGCCTCGGAAAGGTTGGTAGAAAGAAGTAGTACCAGCAGATCTAGCTCCGATTCAGGTCATGGATTATTTGTTCTATAGCTAAAAGAATTCTCACGTCGAGAAAATTTCTTCTCAAAGCTTATATTTCTGGTAGACGTGGTTTTTCCTGATGGCATGACCAACTCAAGGGCCAACCTTTGTGCTCGTTGGCTCCATTTCTCTTCAGTATGGAACCTGAGTTATTCAATTTTCTCCTAATGTAGCAGTAGACAATTGGAAAAAGAGGCGCTGTCTGCCAACTCGTCAACGGTTACGTCTTGGCTGGAAGACAGCAATTGCGGCTGGATAGAGCAGGAATGCTAATCTTCCGCGTAAGTAGGTTAAGAACAATCAGAAGTAAAGTTGTGAGCTACTAAGAATCCATATATTTGAGCTTTAAGAATATTCGGATGCTGCAGTCTGAACACATCCTTTTTTTACACTGGGAATTGTTGACGTGATGATTGATTGTACATGCTACCCGGGTCCTTAATCATCCTCTAGATTTAAATCAATGCATAAATTAACTTAGATAATACAGATATCCTTGCTAGGCCATGTCATTGCGTATGTCTCGCGCATTGACAAGAGTCGAGATGATGATGTGAAAGACCACCCTTCTCCTTATGTCCGCAAAGGCCGACCCGACCCGACGCGGTCGATACCCGGATTCAGTTTTTTTCCGGTGACAATCGAACAATCTCACCATGACCTAGTCGATATGACTTGGCGTGGCCTAATTTCAAACTGTCCTCCATCAGCATTACTAATTCCAACGCACGCTTCAATTCTCCTCAGCTTACCTTCGTTTTGCACGACCCGTGGCCTCTTTGTGACAAAACTCAACTTTATTGAACTCTAGCGCACTCGTACGCCGTGGTGCATCGGCTAACTCCGACGTGTGGACTCGACGCGGCAGCAACTGAACCAAACCAAGCAAAGCTGGGGTGGCTGCATCTGGCATACATCGGAGCCCGGAACCAGAACAAGTAGACGCTAGTACTGGTACTGGTACGCGGCACTTTGCACAAGCCACTGGTTCACCTCGTTGCGGGGCTTAAGACTCGAGAGCAGAGAACCGTGGAGCCTTCAGTCTTGGACGAGAACTCCAAGATCATCATCATCATCATCATCATCATCATCATCATCGTCACCATCATCGTCGTCATCATCATCGTCATCAAGCAGGCATATCAAGGAGGCATATCAAGCAACAGGCAACAAACTTCCAGGCCTCTCTCTCCCGATTTTTCTCGCCGCCATCCCTCACATGACTCCTACACCTCCTTCTACCAGCTCCACGCACCCCTCGGGGCCAAGGTTTCTTGAGGAGCAATTCCGTATCGTCAAGAAGAGAAATAGAGTTCCTTTAAACTGCTCCCCTTGTCGAGCTCGAAAGTAAGATCGCTCGTGAAAGCACCTTAGATATCGACTGACAACTCAACGTAGATGGTAATTCGTCCACACCATGGCACCTCGACACCCCAATACTGACTCGGCCATCAGGAAATGTGATCGAAGTCGCCCATGTGGCAATTGCGTGAAACGGGAGGGCCCGAACACGAATGCCTGCGTTTACGCGACCTCTGCAACGAGGGATAGGAACTCGCGCCAAACCGCTTTGAGCCCCGATGATATGCAGAATCGGATTGGCCGGTTAGAAGATCTGATTGTGACGTTGATGCATGGAGATGCAACTGTCGAAACGCCGTCTACAGCTTCTAGTACCGCGGTGGCCCCCATTGCAATAACAAACAACACCTCTCAGTCCGCGGAAGCTGGCCGTCACGACGAAGCAACCATGCAAGATTGCGACGGGGATGGACGTATTGGATGTGATCTGGCCAACTCTTTGGGAGTCTTGAACATCGACTTGAGCAAAGGCAAGTCGGTGTACATTGGCCACGAGCACTGGCATACCATCTTGTCGGAAATCTCAGAGGTCAAGAACTACTTTGCCGACCACAAGAAGGAGCTTGAAAACAGTTACGAGAAGATCAAAATGTCCAAGCCAGCGATTGCGAGAGAAGGCCTCATATTTCTTTTGGGATCGGTCCCGACCGCCACCGAGATTGAGCTACGAGCCGAGCTGCCTCCTAGGTCGACTGTCCTGGCTTTATGCATGCGGTACTTTAACTCGATGGATAACCCGGTTGTCATCGTTCACTCTCCGGCTTTCCATCAGTAACTACAGGTCCACTGGCAGGACCCATCGAAAACACCTATCATGTGGCTGGGTCTTCTCTACTCGATCTTATGTCTTGCGATGCAAAGTTACCATAACATCGGGGATGAACCCCTCGAGTGGGAAGGACGGACCATGGAAATGGCAGCCGAGTACCGTTTACGAACTGTGCAGTGTCTGATTACAGCTGACTATACGAGACCAATGGAACATACGGTAGAGGCAATGCTGCTCTACGTGTTTGGGGAATACGCATCACGCTGGGACGCTGACCATGGTCTCTGGCTGGTTGTCTCACTCGTGACTAGGATTGCCTTTCAGATGGGATACCATCGCGATGGGAAATGGTTTGCCTCGTTGACGCCATTCCAAGCAGTAAGTACATCAGGTAGTCTTTGATCGGCTACGAACTGACATTGGGTTAAAGGAAATGAGGCGACGGACGTGGGCGTTGTTGAGAATGGCCGATGTCATGTTCTCGCATCAGGTGTCATTGCCCAACATGATCTACAGTCGCGATTGCGATACGCAGTTACCAACGAACCTTTTCGATGAAGAGTTTGGCCCTGACTCAAAGTCTTTGCCTCCGCCTCGCCCAAAGAATGAGCACACAAAGACTGCATACATGATCGCCAAGGTCCAGCTGTGCACGATCATGAGTGACATCCTGCAGGAAACGAACAGAATCGATGGAAAAGTCACGTACGAGGACATCCTTGCTTTCGACAGCAGGTTGCGGGCAATCTACGAGGAGTTGCCTTCTCACTTGAAGGGTGCACCACTAGGAGGGTCCCAGGACTCAGCCATGGTCATCTTGACCAGGTTCAGCATCAACTCACTTTACCTAAAAACTCTTTGCTTACTGCACAAGAAGTACGTGCCTCAAGCACGGAAGGTCACTCGATATGCGTACTCGCGCCGCAGCGCAGTCAAGGCTGCGTCAGAGACAATGCGGCATCTCGTTACTCTACATCATGAAGTGCAGCCCACCGGAAGGCTGCGATCTCTCCAGTGGTATCTGAATAGCATGGCCACCAAGGAATTCCTCGTCTGCGCCATGCTTGTAGCGCTGGATCTACATCACGACCACATAGCGGAAACGAGCAACGATAAAAAGCTCTCCGAGACGGCGCTTTTCTGGACATCAGAACAAAGGATGGAGATGATGAGCAACCTTGAAATGACCAAGAACTTCTGGAAAGGGTTGGCTGATGACTCAACGGAAGCCTTCCAGGCGTCCCAGGTGCTTGAAATTATGTTGGACAAGATCAAAAGTCCTGCTCAAACACCGGAGACCATAGGAAGTGCGACGACCGACTCCTTCTCAACCTTTAACAGTTTCCCCAACTACCAACCTGAGCACTCAGTCCCTACGACGATGGGTATACCCTCAAAAGGAAGCGCGCCAAATAGCACTGCATCGATTGACAGCTTACCAGCTTCCAGTGCTTTGGCCACCGTGGGCTCCAGCAGCCTGGCGTCTGGCTCAGGCGGAGCACCGAATTTTGCTGGAGGTGATTATGCGAATACGAACAACGGACTGTCTCCATTTTCTATGCTTGCTGGCTTTGAAGCAGGCGGGGGAGATATGGCCGCGAACTTTGACTGGGTGCGTTGGTCCATCAAGCTAGAGTATCACTTTTGCTAACAAATTGATAGAGTGTCTTGGAATCCTACACCCAAACTGCAAACTGGGGGGATGGGGATAACCTCCAGATGTATCCCGGGCCGCAAAACACGGACGAATTCCACGTGCCGTTCAACCACGACAATATGACGGGATAGTGACGGTGATGTTAATGGAACAGCATTGCGATTAGCGCCTGTTATTGCTGATTGATCAAAACTGGGGATTGAATGGCCAAAGATAACAGCCTGTCGACTTAACCCTAATCGTGTGCCCATTTACGCGAGATCGCCATGGAAGTTCAGGTTCAGCATCGCCGTTCCATCACTGTACCAGTAGCCAGTTTTGACATAGCCACTGAAGAAGCATCTGGGGAGCATCCGGTTGTTTGTGAAGGCTGTCATATCGACCTCGCCGTTGCCGTTAACCGCACAGTCAATAAGAGACGTATAGTAGGCCTAGATATCTGTTAGTCGTGTTCTGAAAGAATTCTCTGTAGATGGAATACTGACATACATTTAAGTCAAAACCTTATGTATCAGTAAGCTTTGTATAACACCGTTGTCCATCTTGTTTGAGTTATAGGGAGCCCCCCAAGCGTCGGCGACACACTGCATTAGCATTAATTAGCAGACCTTCGATTGAAAGAACAATTACACGTACAGTATTGGGATCGTCGTCGCCGCAATCCATGGTATTCATTGGTCGTGTCAAGTAGAAGCAGTAGAAATTGTCCCTGGCTTGAAGGTATAAAGCCCCAGTTATGTCGCAGTCCTGTTGCTCAACATCCTCTTCTCCCACAAGGACATACCATACCGTTTTCACAGCGACGTTAACCACCCTTTGCTCCTATAACACGTAATTAGGACCTCTACACATCGAGGGGCAGTCGAGATTCACATACAATGTTTCTTCCAAAGCTATTATAAGCGGACACAAAGCTAGAGTTGTCCGTATTCTCGTCAAGGAGGATCGTCTTGTCGAGGAAGAACCTCGATGTTCCATATTGAAGCTTGCTCGTAGTGTACATAGGCAACGTTGTAGCGTCACCATTTCCAGTGGAAGTTTGCAGGACACTGGCCACGTAGTTGCCAGTAGCACCAACCATGTTTCTAAGCGTATTCTCAACCGATGTCACATCGACATTATCAGAGCTCGAGGGCGTGAGTGAGACGTCGGTAAGGCCGGCAGCTGCGAATCCGATCATGCCCCGGAGTGCTTGCTGAGATCGATTCCGGTTGCGATGCCTCCAGCCATACTGAAGGCTGCCGCAACCCATTTTGCCCAGTCCTGGCTAGGAGAAGTGCTGGAGAAGTCCTTCGCAATCTGGTCGATCGAGAGACCAGCCAACCAGCCGTCCCACAGGAGCGTCGAGTGGACAGTGTTGATCTTGCTGTGGAGCATCGCCACCGACTTAATCGTCCAGTAAGCCATGGAGCTGGAGTAGTCCTGGCACAGTGTGTCGGGGTTGCAATCGCTACCGATGCTGCCACATCCGGAGAGAGGAGACGACCCTTGGTCAGGAAAGACGGTCGTCCACAACTTGTTGACCCAATCTTGTTCGTGGTTGGGAAAAGTAACCAGCATGATGTCCAGCCAGTCTATGGCGCCAGTGCTGTCCAGGAGTGCCTGGACACCATCGGTTGTAGAGGTATCTCCTGCGCCGCATTGCGCGGCAACGTCGTCATCGGAGCGCGAGAGGAGGTGCGGGCCAGTAATGGCGATGGCAGTTCCTGCTAGAAGAGCCATGAATAGAATGTCAAGTTGCAACATGATGAGAAGCAGTACTGTATGGATATTTGTCGAGTTATGTGAGGCGAAGGTTGGTGTTTGTGTTGGCTTCCCTATTTTGCAGTTTGGCGCCTTGACACTCTTTATATATTCCTCGGACATTGCCACTGACTCCATGGAGTACATCTTATGGTAATGCTTAAGATCTTTTACCTCAGTTAAGAGTATAGTCGCCTGTAGATCTATCACCGTGAAATTACGTCTCGCACGAAGGAGTGAAGGAGCGAAGGATGATGCCTGCCTCTCTAAGATCCCCTCTACCATGTGTGTGGTGTACTAAGATCTATAACAGACGATGAAAGATTGTCGCCCAACTCACGCAATGTCCTTTTCTAAAGCGGGCAGGATCTGGCTGGGGTATAAATTCGGTCTGTCAACGCGGTTAACAGTGGAGGAAACGGGCGGAGGATTAACGGTAGCAGAATGTTCCCTGTATCTTCTTACGGTGATACATTTGAAAGACACAAGAGGCGTCGTTACGGAAGCTCCTATGCTCCCATCACAATGTGTAGGTACTATTCATGTGGCGACATGCCTCGCTGTTATTGGGTGATCCTCACCTTCTGGTCTTTAGAAATTGAGCATGGCCCACGAAAAACCATGGGCCGTGGGTATGCTGCAGATCGGATAAGCGGCAGCGTGTGCCTAGCCTGTCATGTCTTGTCGAAGCCCCACGTGTAGACACTACTATCGAGAGGTGGGAATTGCTAAAGGATGGAAGGGTTGTAGGATTTGACAGCTGGACGATCTAGTTATCGAAGCATATTAAAGAGTCTTGAAAAGGCTAGAATCGCGCTATTATACTAATTATCTTAGGAAATTTACTCTTCAAGACTCAACCTAGTAGGTCTCTCTGTCCGACATTCTCTAGCAGTAGGGGGCTAATGGGGTTGCAGATACGCATTGAGATCGCTCTTGTACTTGTGGTGTCTACTTCGTCATCAGTATTTAGCTGTCTTCCAACTTGATGGCTCAATGAATAGAGATGAGCATCCCGTCAGCATCTCGCATTAACCACAAAGGTGAGAGTGTAGCGGATACACACCCCTGACTATGATATTGCTGCATATGACACCGACAATCGACTAACTGGACAGAGTTTCAATGACTGGATGAACTGCAGAACAAGGAAAAGTCAGAATGAAGACGATGGGGTCTATTGGTAACTTTGTGTTGCCGAGAGCAAGGAACTCGACTTACTTATCGGAGGAGGTTGTTCGGGGTCGGAGGGACTACGCTCTTACAGGCGTAAACAGCACTCTCCTGATCGGCTGGTTCGACACAATGACAGAGTCCACAGACATCCACTAGAGCCAACAAAGATGCTCAAGCCTCAATTCATATCGCCCGAAACGATGGCCTCGCTGTTCAAGTTGCCGGCGGCGGCGGCCACGACGCTTTCGTCACCACTACGGCCAAGACTCTCTATCTCGGTGGCTAAACTTGAAGATCGTACTGCAAAGAGAAAATCACACCGTCAATGTCGACAGGAGTGTGGTCTAGAGAGCTGCTCAAGACACTCGCTGACGAGGGGTACCTATACACCCTTGCCTAATTACAATGGTGTAGGCATGGTGTGGTAGGCTGTCTCATCGCGGATACCATCATCTCGTTCTACTTCTAATCCAGAGGTCCCGAGCTCAGTCTCTCTAAAGCACTTCGAGGGGCAGGCCACGGTGTCAAAGTGTCAGGCTACGCGTCTACCAGATTTCAAATCTTTGCTTCAGGCAAAAACTTCTGGTTGCGCTCGTTGATCTTCCACCTCCGACCATCCAAGTCGCTACCCTGGTCTTTCGCCAGAAATAAGCCCAAATCTAGCATTTACGTTGAGTCGGCCAAGCACACCAGCCGCCGGTTCACCTATCGTCGTTCTCGGAAGCACACTTGAAAACTACCGTAGAAACACGCGAGGCTTTCCGGATGATCTGCACTTTGGGATGGACTTGGAGAAAAGACTAGTCTGGAAAAATTAGGGAAGCTAGGTAAAGTAAAGTGAAGGAAAGTGGAATTTAGAGGAGGTTTTCTGGAGTTCTTTTCAGTAGGTGGAATAAGGAATGAAAATTTAGCACTACAGGACTCTTGTGAATATACATTTGCTCCAGACCATAGCCTTCCTTGATCTAAGCCAGTTTACCTCCTCCGATACTTCTTCTTCCACCCTTTTACATGTGGCATGAGTGCCTGAGGCATCCACACGCGTACTCTTGTCTCTTCCCATCACACTTCAGTACCACTGAATGAGCCCCCAGTCATGTCTCGACCGCCGACTCCGACGAGCCGTGCTCCTGACTGATGATGACGCATCCTTTCGCTTCAAGACGAACACCACAGCATGTGAATGGGGTGAGGCATATCATCCTGGCGGATACCACCCGGTGAGCTTGAGAGATACATTCAACGCCCGATACCAAGTGATTCGAAAATTGGGGTACGGCTCGTACTCTACTGTCTGGCTCGCCTTGGATGAACCGTTAGTCCAGAGCCCTCAACACTTGCGCTCCTTCATCACGATACTTACCGCTCTAGGTTGCATGAATATGCTGTTCTCAAGATTGCTCTTGCGGATACGAGCCAACATCATATTGACCGAGAACTTTAATTCTATCAGCTGATAGAAGCACACGATCGAGATCTAGGGGCTTCTCGGCTTTTGGGCCTCAAAGGTTACCCAAAAGAAACCGGACGGGGTTGATAAACTTGAGGAGAAAGAGTTGCTGGACTTGATTCATTGGATTCTCGAGGCAGATCCTGCAAAACGCCCTACCGCGGCCGAGATTCTAGAACATCCCTGGTTTACTGTTTAGGGAATTTGTAATTTGAGTCTATTAGACGAGCATTCTAGTTGACGTGTCACTCCTCACTAGCTCCATTAGTGCTATTCTTTTGCTACTAAGCCTCTATGTAAGAGGTCGGGATAGTCGACGAAGCTGTCCAGACACGTCGAGGGCATTCTGGTTTTAAAAACAAGGTTGTATGGCAACGGGTGACTCAGAGGACGGCTGCCCGGACAGATGGTGTCTCCGTTATAACCCGGATGGTTCGGGTGAGATGAACATTTCGCTCGAGTACAAGCAGCACACAGATTCCAATTGAGGTTCGTGGAAGCCTTGAAAACGCGGACTTGTTTCCCCGTGTCATATTGGGAGTAACAAGCGGGAAGGTTGTTGGCGATAACGCCGCATTAGTAAAGAACGGCCGAGAAGTCCTGAATGGTTCGCTGATTCACCAATATTAGACCCACGTCGACCAAGCCCAAGTCGAATGCCTATGGTACAATAGCCAGTTCGGCACCAGCTATCGCCATACTTACAAGGGCGGCAGTGGCAATAACAAAGGTTTCTATGTAAGGGGCCGTGATCGTGCATTATTCGGCCCACCGAGATGGACTGCCACATTTTGTTTGTCTTTGCAATCTTAGGTCAGCCATTGTCGCTGAGTCTTATCTAACTTTACCGCGTAACGTTTCCATTGCTATAATATGTAAATTTAGCCTGGTCGGGATCTGTGTCTCAATTGCAACGGCAAGTTGATGCATGGCTCGTGATGGTTGTAGCATTGGAGAAAATGAGGCTACAGGTTACGAATGACACGCTGTAGATGAAACGCCCGAGTACATTTTGGGTGGGTAACCACCATAAAGCACGACCTGAAGAATCTCGTTGAGCTATACTAACAGTCCAATCCTCCGTTTATTTAAATCTCGCATCTGAAAGGTTTCTTTCTAGGAAGTGGCTCTAAAACACAGTGAAGAATTGAAGAGAAGGGGAGAATAGAAGCGAAAACAACAATTGAAGAGAACGCAAGATGATACATCCGCTCAGTACTTAAAACCACCAACTCTTGTTCGCAGAGTTCCATCGGGATCATTTTGCAACTGCAGAGCCTTGAGCTTCTCAAAGTCACGATAA
The DNA here is from genome assembly GCA_037954315.1 of Neonectria punicea. NCBI lineage: Eukaryota > Fungi > Ascomycota > Sordariomycetes > Hypocreales > Nectriaceae > Neonectria > Neonectria punicea. Next base: position 34,776 of record JAZAVJ010000314.1, on the reverse strand, counting down.
CTACCGGTGACATTTTGGTCAGCCATAGCATCGTTCATGAAGAGCGGAAGGTGGCTTTCGCCCGAAGCACCCTCTGCGTTGAGCCAGCCAGGGATTTTAGTCTCGATCCAGTCAGTCAAATCATTCGTAACAGACGGAAGGACCCTATCGTCATCCTCATCAGTCCATGCACACTGGAGCTCGAGAATCAAGCGGTCTCCATCACTTCCTGAGTCCTATAGCGTTACCGCCTCCGTGTTCAGAGTGCTTGCCAACGATGGACGGTAGCGGCTGGAAATCAACTGAGCATTGCGAGGTCAGATGGAATGGGTCGCTCAAATAGTCGGCCAGCAGTTCCGTAATCTTCTCAGTGATCTCGGCGTAAATGTTTGGGTTGTTTGGAATATGCGGGATCGTAAGAGTCTGTTGTGAAAGATTAATCCTAGAATCCTCAGCTAGCCTGCTTGGAAGACGTACGCGAAATGATATTCTCGAAATCAGTAAGGAGGCACCAAAACCATTGGATTCGAGCTGCAATCGTTAGTGGATGACAATAATAGCTTACTGCGGAACTTACCAATTCCCCGTAAGTTTGTGTTGATGTATAGTCGATGAGGCTATCCACCTTCAAAAGATCGACAAACGGCCCTGAGCTAGGCGGAGACTCGCCGTTGTAAAAGAAGAAGACGATGTATATCTCGGTGCTTGCGATAGCGATCGTATCCGAGACAATAATGGCACCCTTGGGGTCCTCATTGCTATGGGGGACAAGGTCGTGTAGAGTCTTGAAGATTTGGTCGCGTTTGCCGCTGGTGAAGATGCGTATGCCTCCCCAGACTTTGTCGATTTTGTGCGCCAATAGAGTAAACTGAGTAACAATCCCTTCCACATCATTAGAGCTTGTTATCTAAAAGAACAGAGTGTTACTCACCGAATTGGCTACCGCTCCCTTTCAGAGCCACTGCAAGTTCGGGGTGATCCTTGACGGTGACGTTGACAATCGTTCCGTTGGGCATAACCATTTCCCAACCGACAATGTTTTTCTTCGTTAGTTCAACACGAGAGAAGAGACCGAGTTGACTCACATCAATTGCCATACCATACTGAGCGCTCAGAAACGAGATTCTTCTCTGAAGAAGAAACCCTCCAACGCCAACAATGCCCGCCATAGCATGAGTGAGAGTAAAGACAAGAGGGAAGACAACTGCCTACCGAGCCGGCCTCCAACAACAGTCACGCCTTCCTCTCCCAGGCTAGATATCACATCATTCCACTCGCCCCCGGGTTTGACATATGCGACGCTTTTCTCGCTGTCGTAGGAAGCTCCACTCATATCGCGCATAGATATAAGCACACCATTGGGAACAGTAGCATGGTCGGGATTGGGATCGTGGCCGCCGCTCTTAACCGTGAATTTGACACTTGGATACTGATTGAGGATTTTGACGGCTGTGGAAACGTGGTCCGCCGACTTTGGGAACACTATACAGGCTGGCTTTTCGTCGCGTAGTACAGTAGACCAGTAAGCGTTGGATTCGCGATAGAACGAAAGGGAGAACGGAAACGAGACATGATCTGAGAGAGAATCGGAGATTTCGTTGCAGGCCTTCGTTGTCGCGCGAGAGGGAGCTGCTGCGGCGACTGCAACCAGTGCAAGCAAGGCCGTCAACATGTAAAGCATTTCAAAAGGAAGGTTAAGATGGATTGAAAGAAGCGAAAGAAGTTGCGGATGGACTGAAAGAAAGTGATGTCGCTGGTGAATTCTAGAAAGGTTGTTACTGAGGTCGTACCTTATATCACTGCCTATCGAACACCGTCAGGGGCATAAATGCCACACATGTAGAGACTACTAAGACGCTACTGAGGGTATTGATGCCGAAATGCCGACCGCGCGGGTACTGGCATTCAATCCCAGACCATTGGCGGCCGTCGACGTTGCCTACCGATCATCCGGTGCACCGGGGCATCCTATGCTACCCTACCTTATTAATATATCCGTGCATTGAACTGTCCTTGTAAATTTGAATCCCTGTCGGTAATGAACATACGCATGATTGGACTACCGACATTTAGACTCCGTATTGTAAATGTCAGATCGTCTTATCAGCAAGTGTGAACATAGTATATCTCTAAGCTTGTCCGTCGTAGCAAGCTCCGAAATGAGCCATGAAGATCACCGAAGTGACTAACGCTGGTGGATTTTCTTTGATTGTCCTATAGATTGTCTAGGGGTTCGAAACACAGTCGGCAACTACTCTGAATACTACGGAGTACTGCGCCCTTGTTTTTGCCACAAGTTGAGTAGAAAAAGGCCGAGTGGCAGATTGTGCCTCGGACGTATTTATCTGAATCAGGCTGCATGGTCGTCAATCTTATCTAAAGGAAGTATAGTCATGGGTGTGCCATGCGAACTCTCGGGTTGGCGCCCGAGATGTTGGGATTCTTACCCCGCAACGCTGATCTTCTTCTTCATACTCCCGAGGGCTACGGTCACAAACCAAATTCAGGCCTTAGTATTTCCACGCCAGTGTTTTGACATTTGTAGTTTGGTGTGGTTTGACGGCCGCAATGGGAACTTTGTAAAGGTGCTTTTTTTGATTGAATGTGGCGTTTAATAAACTCGAGCCACACAGCCACACTTGTTGAAACAGGCCTCCGTTTGTAGGGAAACAAAGCGTATCTACTTCGAGCAAATGGGTTACATAATTATACTTAATTTATAGTTGTACTCTAATAGTAGTTTAACATACTGAGTATTTATGATACCTTTAAATACTATATAATCCCTTTTCTAATTGAAGTAAGAGTTATTCTCTGCTTATAAATAGTAAAAGATAATTATATATTCATATAGCTCTTAGCTGAAGTGTACCTTAGTGTGACCTCCAGTTCAGTACTAATTTCAGTAGGGGGACATGTACTCTCACGCGATGTATGCACAGGCCCCTTCCACCGTTAACGTTACTGTGATGGGGCTACTGAGTTTACTAGTAATTTAGAGTGATGGCTCGGGCCTGTTTCCCAACACACGGACACCTGTTTCAGTAAGTGAGGTCTCGAGCCACCAACTGGTTTCATTAGGTCAGACTAAATAGAGCATGATCGTCTCCCAAGCTTAACCCAGTGCAAGGGATTAATTGGATTCAGGTCATGCATCAACACACCTTTCATCCCATCATTAAACCAACCTAACCTGTTTTCACACTGACTCGGCAGTTACCATCCCGATCAAGGCCCTCGTTCTCAAACATCAAGCTGTTGTTGGCTTCAACCTGAGCACCTTTCGTTTACATCACACTAAGCTTCTCTTCTTTTACTTCTTTTCTTTTTCTTAGTGCAAATACAAACCGTTGCAGGTCAACATGGCGATACTTCGCACCCTGGTCACCTCTTTTCTCCTCGCAGAGCTTGCGCTGGCAGCAATCGTTCAGATCCCCGGCGCCACTGTCAACGGACTCGAGGAGGATGGTGTTGAGTCTTTCAGTGCAATACCATTTGCGCAGCCCCCGGTTGGGTCTCTGCGGCTACGACCACCGAGACAGCTCACAGAACCTCTTAGAGATTTCGATGCTACCAACTCTGCTAGTGCTTGCCCTCAAATGATCGTGTCTCTAGAGAGCGAGAACTTGCTATTCAAGCTCGTTGGAAAAGCTGCAAATCTTCCCTTCACTCAGGCGGTTTCCGGGCAAAGTGAGGATTGTTTGACCATCACTGTCCAGCGTCCCAAGGGGACCTTGCCTGACGCCAAGTTACCAGTCCTGTTTTATATATATGGGGGCGGATATCAGGTACGCCTCACGCGTCACATATGCCCTGCCTTTACTTACAGCTGTAGCTCGGATGGTCATCTATGTACGATGGCACAAGCCTCGTACCTGGGTTTACTTGACCAGAGGCTCGCTCTAGAATGGGTTGCCGATAACATCGCCTCTTTTGGCGGAGATGCCGCAAAGGTCACGATTTGAGGCGAGTCTGCCGGTGCCTGGTCTGTCTTCAACCAAATGTCTTTGTACGGCGGCGAGCGCAAGTACAAGGATAAGAACCTTTTTCGCGGCGCAATCATGGCTTCTGGTGGAGTGCTTCCGTCGCAGCCGATCGGCTCGCCCAAGGCACAACAGGTCTATGACCGTGTAGTTCATCGCTCCGGATGTGATGGGGCCGAAGACACACTTGAATGTCTACGACAAGTCGATTACACCACCTACCTCAATGCCGTCTCGACAGCACCCAGCATGCTGTCTTACATAGCTCTGGGGTTGACGTACATACCAAGACCGGATGGACGCTCCCTCCCAGACAGCGGAGAGGTTCTCGCAAAGCAAGGCAAATATGTCCCCGTTCCTGTCATTACCGGAAACCAAGAAGATGAGGGAACCATGTTTGCTCTCTTTCAGAGTAATTTGACTACTACCGATGGCCTTGTCGATTACCTCAAACAGTATTACTACGCTGGTGCATCCAAGTCAGAACTCATCGACCTCATCGAAACGTACGGCACAGGACTAGAGGCAACTACGCAAAACAGTCCATATGGTACGGGTGCAAAGAACGAGATCTTTCGTGGTTATAAACGTCGTGCTGCTATAGTTGGCGACCTATTCTTCACCCTCACCCGGCGACTTTTTCTCACCGCTGCTCATGTTGGTAAAAACGCCCCAGCATCTTGGGCGTACATGTCATCCTATGCTACTGGCACCCCGATTCTTGGTACTTTCCACGGAGCCGATATCCTGCAAGTCTTCTACGCCATCAAGGATAATTATGCAGCACGCAGCATCCGCACTCATTTCGTTAACTTCCTTTGCGACCTGGACCCTAACGGCAACCGTACCGGACAATATCCTTTCTGGCCTAAGTGGGAAGATGAACAGAAGCTAATACGGTTCTACTCTGATCGATCAGAAACCATCGATGATGATTTCAGAGTTGATTCATTTGAATGGGTGAAGCAAAATAGCGAGGCTATTCGGTTGTGAAAATACTTAGATGATGAACGTAGCCCATATAGCAGGACGAATGGGAATATGACTTCTCTGCTTGACGTTCTGGTCGTTCACTGACAACCAAGATGCCTATTTGGTAGACTAGTAAATATACACAAACTCATGGATCTTCGAGTTTACCATTCTACACTTTACGTCCAGATCGACTAAGCCCTAGCTTATCAACCAGGTCGGCAATTCCTTGCCGAGGAGACACATTAGTGTTGAAAAGCCAGCTAAGCAAGACTAGTGGCAGCGTCTCGAACGCTCGACTTGGCAGGACAAGGCAGACTATTTAACGGCTAACGATAATTAATCCTGTAGGGGAACAGCAAGTGCTCAGCTTGTATGCTTACACGCCATTTTACTGGTACAGAAACACAAAAGGCTTTCTTGTGGCGTTGCTAAAAACGCCAAAGAATGTCACTCTTCCGTATTCTCGCGGCATCTGCCGTCACCGCAATTCTAGTGCTTGATGGTTGTGTGATTATGGGAGAAATAAATAGCCAGCTGTCTACCGGCGGCGCACGTTGCCTGATCACTAAGATAAAGGGACTCGTCAGTCGAAGGCAAGCGGCTTTTCTTACAAGATGAATTTGCATCTTTATTTCCTCGTCCTCGTATCCTTCTTCTCTCTGGCACAGGCCCAATGGAAAAGATGTGACAGGTTCTGGCCAAAACTGACATCCAAGGATCGCGGCAGCAAGTGGACGGTCAAATCCGATTGCCACGCCCTCTCAGGCTATCCGAAGGACTTTGGCAAAACAAAGGTCATCGTGACCTACACGCGGAAATGGAGCAAGCTATCAACCAAGACAAAGGCCGCGGTCAAACCAGTGCTTGAACAGTCCCTCGCGGAGACTTTCAAGGTTTACGACGTCTTTGCCAAGCTTCCAGCCGAAATAGTCATCATCCTGACAACCGATGCTGACGGGGCTACCACAGCAGCGACCAGCAACCCTTACGAAAAGCGGTCGCCTTTCCAGATAAAGATGTTACAAAGGTGGACTACGGAAGCATCCACAGACGTCCCTCGAGCACTGCAAGCGCTGGCCCACGAGCTGTACCACTGCGTACAGGGCTTGGAGTTTGGGAACGCCCTCGACCCCGAGTATATCCGCGAGGGATCGGCAAATTACTTCAGCAATGTCGTCTTTCCGGACTCCAATGCGGAGTGGCCCGGAAAGAGATACAGTGGCGCCGACTACGATCCTGATTTGCCTCTGTATGCGCATGTTGGGAGAGCCGCTTACGCGACCAGCGTGTTCTTTCAATCGATGGGGAATTCGAGGAGCTTACACTCTCTCAACAATTGGGTCTTGTCGTCTGGACCTGGACTTGACCAAGCTGAGGAGAGGAAGCGTCTTTCAGGGCTGAATGGTTTCGTTGATGACTTCTTTACGTTCGCCCAGGAGTTTTCGCTTCAATCTATTGAAGACACGAGCGGAGTGCTCATCCCTACCATACCGGACATCACTCCCGTCCCCGCTTCCATCAAGCTGGACGCCGCGGGTACTACTGGAACCGCAACGCTCAAAACGACCCCATTCACAATTTCCGTCTTCAAAATCACGGTCAAGGCAGGGCAGACAGCCAGGATTTACTCATCTGCCAACCGTCATCAGCGACTAGCTTATCGAAAGCCCGAGGCCAAAACCTGGACCGAGATGTCAACTGACGCGGGATCAGCAAAGCCCATCGACCTTCCATGCAAGAAAAAGGACACACCTACGTCTTACATTGTTTTGTTTATTTCTACGGCGAATGCCAAGAGTGACAAGGTCAAGATCACGGTGAAGGGCAGCCGTAAGAAGCAATGCCATGGAAGAAGCGGATTCATCCACTACCCGCTCCTCAACCCGAAAACAGACGGCGGATATTGTCCGAAAGGGACACACATGTCTCGAATAGCGATTTGGTGCTGTCCTGATGGCTTGCAATTGGACGAGGCAGTTGCCAGCGAAGTCAGCCTTTGCTGTCCTCCAGGTACGTTGCGAGTCTTCAAGGCCTTGTACGAGTAGCTGATTGCAACAGGGGTGAACTGCCACGACGAAATCATTCCTGGTAACATGAGATGTGCGGATCCGAGCTGGAGGCTTTGGAACAAGGATAACAGAGAGGTTGGGTGCTGCATGAAGGGCTACTACCCAAATTGGGCCCGGTACTGTGTGAAGAACTTTGCTGACCGTGACCCTCGTTTTGTGGAGGCAAGTATCTTGAGAGCGTCGGTGTTGAGTCAACGATTTACTAATGTGGTTTTCCAGATGCCCCAAGATAGTTAGTGCGGCAGCAGGGTTTGTTGTGCGTGTTGGATCAGACTGTCTCTTGGTTTCCTACGACGGTGGCGAAGTTGACTATTTCTCACAGTTGACGATCAAGATGTACTTGATCGTCTTGTGTGGACCATCTCAAACCATTCTTACAAGACAACATGCCCGACTGTCCAAGGCTGAATACTGAACCTATCTTCTCACTCCAACCTCAATCTCCTTGTGTACAAAAAGTGGTAGTCCGGCATCGCATTCCGCACCCAGTGCTCGAGTCTCCTGCCACCCTCCTCACCAAACTCAGCCCTCCACTTGACAGCCTCTTCATCAATATTAACATCGCCAGCGACTTTGCTATTATCTATCCTGTCAGTCGCGTTGATAGTGCTCAACATCCTCTGCTCCGCAGCATGGAGCTTCTTCAACTTGTCCTCGCTGGCCGTTTCCCAGGAGAAACGGACCTTGCTCGGGTCAAGGCCTGCCAGCTCAGAGTATTTAGAGACGAGAGCAGGGTTCGTCATAACATCATCGGCATCAAGAACAATAGGCCAGTGGCTGTCGCCTTCGAAGTGGACGGTGTAGAAGTCGTATAGCGTTCGGAACCATTTCATTGTGACCTCGGGGGCCATCGGCTCCTTCTTCGCACGCTTGAACCCATCGATCTCGATGTCGCTGAGGCAAGTACGGAAGAGCGACGGGAGTACCATGGCGGGGTGGCGAATGAGAAAGGTCGGGTTCCAGGTCTTGAGAAACTCGTCGGGCAGAATCGTGAGGTTAAGCGGCGACCGGCTTGGGTGCTGGACGCCCCTCATTTCGAGCGTCTTGGGCTCTCCCGGAAGGTCACCTGTGACGCCATAAACCTGCTGGGCCTCAAAACAGGGGCTGTTGAGCATCATGGCGTGCTCTTTGACGAAAAGCTTCTGGCCTTCCCGCTCAGCCTCGGCGATGTGATCCTGGAGACGGTCGAAGCATTCCTGGTGCAGATTGTGCAGGCTGGTGCGTTCCTCTTCGGTCCAGGTGTCCATGGGCTTCTCTTGGAGCTTGAATTGCTTTGGTGTGGCCGGTATGAAGAAGTACCCGCCCATATGTGCGGGCCGTACTCCCTGCTCGTCCAGGTTCAGCATCTTGACAAGCAAGTTAGAGGCCGTGCGAGGAGAAGTGAGGAGCCAATAGCGACGTTGCTGCTTGGGTTCCGAGCCTCGGGCCATTTTCACAGGTGTATAGAAATAGAATTAGGGCTTCAAAATGATGTTCAAGTTGATGTTGTGGGTTTCTCGGGAGCAGATGATGAAGAGTAGATATCGATCTTCCTCTCGTTTGACGGCAACGGGGGCACTATTTGTACTACTCCTAATTACTCGCCTGAGTGAATCAGAGATAGCTGCACCCTGACACGGTACCAAGTACCGAATAAATTCGGCGTTCGGCCATCTCAATTGTCCGGGCCGTCGCTTCGGCTCCTCGCGCTCGAGCTCGCCCGCGCATGCATCATGTTGCATTGCATAGTGACTCAAAGGTGGAACATATTTTCTTGGCCTAGAACAGGTTACTTTCTGCGCAGATCAGCATCACTTTGCTCAGGTGGTGTGTACGGGAATCCCCCAAAGCAAAAGCAAGCTAATCCCCGACTTAGGTCGGGTTGATATACAGCCTGAGATTCAAACGTAGGATGGAGATAGAGGCCTCAACGGAGCAACCGGTCAGGTAGCATCGACAACCTCCTGCATGCATACAATAACGCGGCCTCTATCATGCAGACGCAGTGGGCACTTTTGTACTGATCAACATTTATGGATAAAAGCGCTCACCGATGACTCCACCGATGCCCGACGGCCCGAGTGAATCTGAGACATCCTCCGCGTGCCGCCCTGCGAGTTCCGAAAACACCTTTCATACATGTGCCGATGGCCGCCCGAGTGCCGAGTTGAGCATCGCTAAGCTCTGCTCTTTTCAGCTCGACCTGGGGAATCCAGGACATCATAGCGATGCTCGTGGAAGATCCAGTGCCTCACATTCTGACGACGTCGAGACTGTTGCTGGTGGTTTGCAACTTTCATAATGTAAAGCTATACTACTACTTGAACTAAATTGAGTGTTGTGTCCTGATTTAGTCTACAAATGTCAAAATCATTAAATTGCACCCGTTGAAACAAGTAGCGCCTTTCACTATGCTTCTTCTCACACTAGGTTTCCTATATTCCTTAGATCTTACAAGCTTAAAATGCAGCTAGGCTTTTGAAAAAAGACCCTGCCCTTGATGCTAACTTCCGAGAAACAGAAGTGACCTTCGATGATTTCTCTCCTTCGACTCTGCTTGCATCTCTCAAAACCCTATTGAACGTCCGTTGGTGACTCATCAGAGTCGCATGGTTGGTGGGAAGCGTTTTTCTGACAGAAATCCGGGTTTCCTCCGTCTCTTCAAACTTCAAAGCGACCAATTCCTGAGGCCTGCATCTGACATAGGTGTTGTGTTGGTTGGACGTGGCTAAGAATATGCCAAAGCTTAGCGGTCGATCTCCACTCCGATCTTCCCCGAGATGGAGTTCACAGTCTCCCCAATATCCGAGCCCATGCATAACCTCGTCCGATCTAAAGAGCTGTCCCCTGATTACCAAGGTCTTGCTCGTGACTGATAGATCAGGTTCGAAGCCGCAACCCCGGGGTTGTAGTCCGGAGCAACGGGAAAATTCAGCCGGAGAGTTTGCGAAAAGACCTCGGAGATGATCGAAGTGGTAGAATCCAGGATCCTGTGGATCATGGCCGTACGATTCAGGTTGTTTTGGCTCCTGTCGCCAAGCGAAAAGCGTGAGGTCATAGCAGTCGTTGGCAATTTCTTCCTGCAAGCGAAGAAATGCTTTAGGCCCTTCTCCGTAGAGGAGAGGCATGTTGACATTGAAGATACCGAGAAGGCAATAGGCCGTGTCCTCAACCTTAGTGGTCTGCCTCTTGGCGGCCCAAGACATCTTTTGTGCAACTGATGCCATTTCCAACCCTAATTCGTCATTGCATCGGAAGCGCCCTTAGTTAGAGAGGTGGGTTATTAAGAATTGGCGGCCTTGAATGTTTGACAAGGACGGTGACGACTTGAGGCTGAAGTCAGCTGGACTTTTTTTCCCCAGCCAGCGCAAATCACGGGGTGCCTGGATGCCTAGACGCGAAAAGTGAGGCTGTGTTGTTGCTATTGTGTATACCAACCGCCGGATTCCGCCCGTCAACCCCAGACTCTTAGCGCTCGACTCGCAAAACGAAAAGGTAAACGCTGGCGGACGCATGCTTCCGACTCTATCCGTGGTTGCATAACAAGGTGCAGGGGACATTTCCAACCGCTGGTGATATAAAGATCTTCATCACGTCATCGCTTCGAGGCTAAGCTTCCCTAATAAATCCTCATATCTTCCCTCCTCAGCAGAACCGCCTTCATAATGGTCAGCATCTTGACTCTGCCAGACTCCAGGGCTCTGTCCTACTCACTCGACACCTCGCCAAAAGACGGCCCCATCGCCATCCTCTCCAATTCTCTCTCTGCGCCGTTCGGCATCTGGGACCACATCGTCAAGGCCCTCAACCGCGATGGCTTCCGCACTTTGCGCTACGACCAGCCGGGCCATGGTCGCTCGTCTGCCCCCGCGTCGCTGGACACGACGTTTGACTCCATGGCTGACGACGTGAACACCCTGCTCAAGTCGCTAGACATCACCAAGGTCCACGCCTGGATTGGTGTATCCATGGGTGCAGCAGGCGGCATCTACTTCACCACAAAGTATCCCGGCGTCGTCAGCAAGCTCGCCATCTGCGACACCATCTCCGCATCGCCCGTCAACGCAGGCGTGGAGGATCTCTTCGGAGCCCGCGTCGCCGCAGCCCGCGACGCCGGCAGCATGGACTCGACGATCCAGGGCACCATGGAGCGCTGGTTCAGCAAGGACTGGATAGACAAGAACCCGGACGAGGCGGAGCGGGTCCGGCACATCATGGCCGGCACGACGGTTGATGGTTTCGAGACGTGCTGCAATGCGCTGAGGAGCGAGACGTTTGACCTGCGACCGCGGCTTGGAAAGGTTGGCGCAGCCGTAGATGATGCGCTTCTGGTGGTTGGTGAGAAGGATGCCAATCTTCCGGAGGCCATGGCCGACATGAGGGATAAGATAGAGCAGGGGTTCAGGGCTGCTGGAAAGCAGAATAGCATCCATCTCGTGATTATCAAGGACGCTGGGCATGTATGCTTCGTCGACGGGCCGAAGCAGTTTGCTAGCGCTGTGCTGGGATGGATCAAGGGCTGAGCAAAGGCAGTCCACGAATGGCCAGAAGCTGTATGTTCAGCCAATCTATACTGTCATGTCGAAATGCGCGGCTGAAACACAAAAACTTAGCATTCGCTAGAACTTGTAACATGTTACGGGAACCACCCTCGATTAGAGGGACTGGATGCTTAAGAATTCTTTCCGTCCATATGGTTGATAAAAGTGTCCTCTGGTCCACTGCGTGAAAGATGCAGGGTTTGACACAATTTTGTGTGAACCATTCTTTTGCGGTTGCATGCTTGCGTGCTACGAATCATGAATGTGTATCCCGAAGGACTTGTAGTTCTTGATCACTGCTCATTGGCCTTGCTACGGCTTTGTTCCTGGAGAAAGGTGAGTGGATACCGTAAAAACCTAACAAGACTGGACAACATGGCGCTGTGTCAGTGAACAGTTACCCACCTCATTGGGGGTTCTTCTTTAGCAGAAGCTAGGCGTCCGGCCATTGGGTTAGCGATTGCTGTATATCTGGGGTAATGGATGCGCTACGCTGTCCGGTACTGTCGAGTTTTTACGGTACGAAGCAGATGGGTGTGCTTGCTGTTGCTGGGATGCAGACAGATGAAGCTGAGCATACGAAAATGAACATCTACCCTTTCCATCGCAACTCCCGATCTCTACCGATCTCTACCGATCGTCTGGGCCAACGCTTTGACTACGATTTCTAGGATGATCCCTTTCCATCGGGATCGGGGTTTTTGCAGTGTGCTGCTCCTACGCTAACGCAAGGGGTTCGTTTCTAGCGCAGACCTACAGCGGGTAAGACTTCACCGAGATGGGCGATCTACAAGAGACTGATTTGGCCGGGGCTTCCACATTGACGAGTCCCGTGCGTTTCTCCCAATGAGAGTGCATCGAGTGGATGAGCATGGTAAACGGTCATTTCGTCATTTCGGCACTATTGGCACTATTTGACAGCCGCGAGTGCGATCTACGCACGGGAACGTCATCTCCGTCATGTCTCATACTACACGTCTAGCTTCGCACTACCGTTGAGGGCACATTAAATAAAGCAAGGGGAGCCAAAATCGTCTGATCCGTATCTCCTCTGTGTCTCACGTATTCACATCAACATCACCTCGCTGGGCTATTTCTTCGACTGCTTCTCGCCGCGACAGCCATACCCACAACGGCAACAGCGCGAGCAGTATCGAAAAGCAGAATCCAGATGTCCATAATCCCACCGAGATCAGATAGCCTGCAAACATCATATCCCGCTGGAAAGATGGAGCAGCATGCTTTGAGGACGATGTCATCAAAGTCAAGGTTCGTCCACTGACTCGGACAACAACGCCGGGATGAAGCCGAAGCAATTGACCCGAGACTGACTTGTGCTTCTAGCTTCTATCAAGAGGACTCGCAGTCTGTGCGAGACGGTATCGTCAGGTCTCAGGACACACCGTCGTCTACGGCCTCGAAAAGCGCAATGTCCTACCGCTCGCATGATTCGCGATGGTCTCACAAGGACGCATCATCCATCTCTTCGTCACACGCACCCTCCACGCTGCCCGCGCTTCAGACCAAAGGCGGAATGGACAACGACGGACTCGAGCCATTGACCGAGGAAGAATTCGACCCTGCCTCGTTCGACCTGGTGGTTCCGGCGCATGCGCTGGGCAAGCAATACACCCTTGAAACCCAGTCTGAGCTGCTCTTCTCCATCAAGCACCTCGAGGTGATATTCGAGGACCCTGTGTTGCTTCAGCGCTTTTCCAACTTTGTTTCCACGGCGCGGCCAGACTCGTTGCCCATCTTGGCCTACTACCTGGATACGCTCAAAGCGCTCAAGGCTATCGACTACGCGAATGCTCTGACAGGCTCGCTGAAGACGATTAACGGGCTTGATTTCACCGACGATCCCGTTACCGCTACCGTCAACAATGCGCTACGCAAGAGGGCAGATGATGCCTTTGAAGTCATGGCTAATCACGACCTGCCGGCGTACATCACGCACACGTTTATCCAGACGGTCAGCATTACCATCAAGCGAAAAATCACAGACACGCTACCTCCACAACTCCGGGATCTGTCAGAAGGGCTCGCAGAAGTCTTCTGCCTCTCAGACCCGTCGCGGCCTGACAACCCCATTGTCTTTGCAAGTGAAGGTGAGCCAAAACATTTCAGACAAAATGGCACGAGACTGACATGGAGGTAAAACAGAATTCCACAGAACGACACAATACGGCATGAACTACGCAATAGGACGCAACTGCCGGTTCCTCCAGGGCCCCAAAACAAACCCGTTCAGTGTGCGGAGAATCCGAGAGAAGCTCGAGGCCGGCCACGACCACTGTGAGACGTTCCTCAACTATCGCCGCGACGGCTCTCCCTTTGTGAATCTGCTCATGGTAGCCCCGCTGTTCGACTCTCGAGGTGTCGTGCGGTACCACCTGGGCGCGCAGGTCGATGTTTCCGGACTTGTAAAGGAGTGCTCCGGACTGGACTCGCTGTCGAGGCTCATGCAACGGGAGAACCCCGAGCAGTACCCAGGCGAGGCACCAGTCGGACCGCAACCGAGTCAAGACAAGGAGGAGGAGTTCCGAGAGCTGGCCGAGATGTTTGACCTATCAGAGCTGAAGACGGTACGCGAGTCGGGTGGTGCTCTACATCGCACGCACCAGGAGGATGTGAGAGATGCAGACTCGGTGCGAGCCAACTGGAACAAGCCGCGGCTGCTGATCCAAGACGACGCCACCATCAACCGACGGCTCTCGGATCCCATTCTCCAGGAGCCCGCTAGCATCCACCGTGGCGGACGCCTCAGCGGCATCTTCCAGCACTACCTCCTCGTCCGGCCATACCCCAACCTGCGCATCCTCTTCGCGTCGCCGTCGCTGCGTGTGCCGGGCATGCTGCAAAGCCCCTTCCTGTCGCGCATCGGCGGCTCCGACCGCGTCCGGGACAGCCTCACACAGGCCTTTGCCGGCGGACACGGCCTGACTGCCAAGGTGCGCTGGCTGTCTCGATCGGACATGCAGGCCCAGAGCCACTCCACGCGAGTCATGGACCACCAGAGCCATGGTGAAGGGGGTGGCCAGCCTCCTCCGGCGTCGCCGGGCCGGAGCCGCTGGATTCACTGTACGCCGCTGCTTGGCTCCAACGGGTCCGTTGGCGTCTGGATGGTGGTTCTAGTTGATGATGATTCCGAGCCGTCGTTTAGAGGTGGACGACGCGAGGCGCCGCCGGTGCAGCCATATCTTTCACCACGCTATGGTCAGACCGAGAGGGACGAGGATGCGATGAGTCTTGGTAGCTTTGCAGCTGCACATCGGGGTATATTAGAATAGGTCTTAGTTGATAGGGTTGAGCATGTCACGGATTCCTGCCGTAGAGCCGGCCATGAGTTTATACAGAGTCACTATATAAGCGCAGTTGATGCCAAGCTAATAAGCCTTGCCTATCTGAATGTCGACAACGGTTTCAGGGTCGCGATCGAGGTGCTGTTGTTCTGGGCTGCCCTTGTCGCAATGGTAAACTTTCTAGCAAGAATGATCCCCTCGTTGATGATGGTGGTGATCATATCTTGAAGAGAACTGCTAAATCCTGTAGTCTACTTTATTATTCAGGGCCACGATTGGCACCTCGTCATCACAACGACCGATGGGCCACAGACGCAGCTCTGGCGGAAAGTCACGATTGGCACTACGAATACCACCAAGGACAGGAGTTGTAGCAGAAAAAGTTGGATCATGGGATCAGGGTCACAGTATGTGAGGTAGAATGGCTAGGTGGGCTGCGGGGTCCAACTTCCCGCATCGTCTTGTGTGTAAACAATCGTACTATCGTGCTAATCTCTGCTGTTTTAGCCACTTCCGCGCCCAACAGCCGGGTGTCGGACGCGCGACTTCGACAATGGGGTCAAACTGCCCGAGTATTCCACATCAGTTCACCCAGCTACCAGTCCAACCCTTCCTGTCCTGATGCTGTCCCTGCTGCATGTTACGAAACAATCTCGGAGGTTTACTGTGGTGATACAGCGTGCCGAGCGTTAGTCGGGGTTCACAAATTTGTTGAGATGCAACCGGTGAACAATGGGTCAAGGCCGCTCGTTTGACATTCTACTATAGTCGGAAAGTTATGTTCATTTACGTGCTTGGGTATGAAGTCATTGACTATCGCTGGGGGCGAATTGGGTTATTGGGCAACCCCGATGGTCTGTTGCATGTCGCACGTACTAGGCCGTGGACAAATGCCTGAGAATAAATCTGTTTCTAGCATAGGGGAAGCCCAGTACACGTTTCACTCAAACGCGATGGACTGGGCAAGAACTCGCTTCGCATTTGTCATTGGTGTGCCAATCCTTTATTCATCACCACGAAGACACAAGCTAACGCCAATGAGGCGCGCCTGGGGCAGGAAAAGGGACTCTGTGCAAGAGACTGGCGGAGGAATATGGCTTTAGACATCTCTCAATCGGAGACCTCCTCCGACAAGTCGTCACATCTTCAAACGCGGACAAAGCCGTCATTGACCGTGTGAGACGCGGTGAGCTTTTGGACACGGAATCGCTTCTTGCCATTATGAAGCCGCAGATCGAGGAGTTCAGTGGACGTTCTACCCTTCTGGATGGGTTTCCCCGACGGTTCGATCAAGCACTGCATTTTGAGGAAGTGGTGAGTGAGCCTAAAGTTCGTCGCCGTTCAATACTGAGATCACTGTACCAAGTTCGGCCGCCCGCTTCTTGTCCTGTTCTTCAATTGTCCCGAGGAGCTAGCGGAGTAACGAGTCGTCCACAGGCTGGCAGGCCGCAGCGGAGACAATAGTGAGACTTTTAGAAGAAGGTACAAAGAGTTTACCGAGTTGAACCCGTCTATTGTTCAGCATTACGAGACAAGAGGGAGTCTGATTACAGTGCGTCCCGAGATGTGCACCTCTTACTGGGCCTGTCTAACTTTTGTCACAGATTGATGCCAGCGGAGAAACAGTCCTCGTACGCAAAGTTATTGAAGATGCTGAGCACGACTTATCTTTGCTTGCCATGCTCCGTCCCGCTTCCTGACCCATGCTCCGGCCGACGAAAGTTGATTTGATATGTCAAAATACGCATCGTGTATGCTTTGAGGAGGAAGTCTTCGCAGACTTTTGAAAGGAGGGATTCCACCGTGTTGGGCCAGTTCGCGAACGGCTAAAGACCAAAATTTTCTCTCAACTTCGAGCACGCAGGGAGTCTTCAATATCTGTCGAAACGCCATAGCGAAGGAACCTATGATTTCGAGGTGTTAGGTGGTCGCCAGTGACGTAGCCTCGAGATACTACTGACTTGGGCGTGAGAAATTTCAACCCTGAATGGCAACTCAAATGTTTTCCCCAGACTCGAGTCGAAAGCTTGAAGAGAGACGCTTTCCTTTGTAATGACAAGACCCTGGAGATCGGGCTACACAGTCTGTTGTCCGAGACCTTGCTGCTCGCGGGTCTGTAGAGTGGCGATGAAGGTGGAATTGCCAATTGAGAACAGGAAGATGATGGATTCGGAAAAACCTTTCTGCCGGAAAGTTCGTTTAAAGCCTGAGGCACCAACGCCCGTCGTCTCTCTATCTCTAAGCAAGCAGCCGACGCAGTCTCTGCACCTTTGCTCGAGGTTGAGCAGACGAGGGTAAAGGAGTTGTCCCAGATCTTCCCACGCAGGGGTCTGCTTCTCCAAAAGTGGGCACCTCAGGCACCTCCGCCCAAAGCTCAGTCCCCGCGGCAGGGGTCGATAGCGCTAACTTGGCTAAACACCATAAAACCTGGCCACGCTGCACATTTGTTCCTGCATCATTTCTAGCCTCCGAATCCTTGCCGGCTACGACGGTCCTCCACTCATGGTTTACTGCGGGAAGCCAAGTCGGGGGTGCGAGAACTGCAGGTAAGTTTCTAGCTGAATACGTTCCCCACGAGACTTCATTCTTACGCAGGGCTGTCTAGGAAACTGCATAAAAGGGTAGGCCAGACAGAAACTCCGCCCCAGCTTTAGTTGAACATGGCTGACAGATGAAAAGTGCGATGAGAAGCACCCCGCATGTTCACGTTGCGTAAAGGCGAAGAAAATATATCTCGGGTACCGAGACCAATCGGACCTCATGTTCCGTGACGAGACCACCCAAACACGGGCCAGATTCCATCAACGGGACGCAGCGATTGTATCAGCAAGCAGGGGTTCACAATGGATGCATGGATATTGCCTCACTCCGACTTACCGATTATCAACGCCAACGGAAGACGTGGTGGTAAGCCACTTCTATCACTCGATAATGGAAAATCTATGGGACGAAGATCCCGTACGCGCCCTTCATTCACAGCTACCAAATCTTTACGCCAGCAGCGATCCGGGTTCTGCCTTGCGCTTGGCGGCAGAGGCAATATCATACGCCGCCTCTATCAATCTAGTGCAGAAAGCGGCTCTGCTATGCAGGAAACGATACGCCCAGGCCATCAAAGCAATTGGACAAGCCATTCAAGATCCCACAGAAGTCGGAACCGACCAGATGCTGTATGCCGTTCTTCTTCTTTGCGGCTACGAGGTTAGTTGTCGAGTCTGAGAAACACGGTGCCTGTGACTATACTGAACTGATAACCGCTCAAGACTATGATCCGGGATCCAGACACAACACCAGCTTGGGGAGCTCATGTTGATGGAGCTGCGGCCGTTGTGAAGTTTCGTGGCACGAGTGAAGTGCACTCATCACTATCACGCAGCTTGTTTTGGTTTGTTCGGAAAAGCGTCGTAAGAGCACTTTCTCTATCCTGTAGTTACGCAAAATGCTAATGAAGACATGGATAGGTTTTAGGTCATATGCAAATGTGTCGGCCGATGGACGACGTCTTCTCTGTACTAGATGTGACCATATCTTCCCACGAGAGTCCAGAATATCATCTCATTGCAAAGGCGGCTGAAATACCGAATCTCCAGTACCGAAGCAACTGCCTGTTCACTCAACTGCGAGACGCTAGCAAAAACGACGTTGAGAATCTGCTTCACAGTGCTAGGGCTCTAGATCGTGAGATGTCAGATTGGGCGCGTTCTATTCCCACGACTTGGTCCTACTCAGCTGCTATGAATGTCAACCATCCAGCAAGCTCAGGTTTCACTCCACGGCAGGCTCATAGATACCCAAACATCTACACCGCTCGAGTTTGGAATTTCTATCGTGTGTCACGGCTCATTATCCAGTCAGTGCTCATCCGCGCAATCTCTTGGATGTCTACCCCGATGGACCCGAATGAATTTGACGAGGCGGGAGAAATTGAAGAAAGCAGTATGGAGTTGGTAAACGATATATGTGCAAGCGTCCCTTTTCTTCTAGGGCATGACTTATCGAAGATGAAACTTCCTGCCACGAGTGGGGGGAGCAAAGAGGAGAGAACGAGTCGACCGGGGATCAAGGAAAGCGGCCAGACACGCAATGGGAGATTTTCACTAATATGGCCCCTCTATGTCGCGTGCAGCTCCTCGTCAGTACCAGAAGCTCAACGAGACTGGATGCGCATGCAACTACGGTTTCTGGCTGAGCATGGTGAAACACAAGCACATATTGTGTGTTTCACGAAAAGCCAGATACTTCTCGGCGGCGCTGACCACGATCGATTCGATTGTGCATAATACTCTCTAATCTTTGTATATCTATAAATTTGAAGATTAATCCACTGACTTTAAACATCACAATCTCCTTGGTGTACTTTTGGGTTCCTTTTAACTAGCAATAACGGTGCCCCTTTACTCAGCATGTGTATTCCCTTTAGTAGATCGTCTTGCACGAAAATACGTTGCTAGAAGCAGACCAGGAGACAAGCAGACCAGGTCTGGCTTCTGATTGACCCATGAGGACCCGTATCCGGATATAGATAGGCATACACTAGCCGGATATGGTATGCTTTGAGCCAGCCAATCAACACGTCGAGCACTCTTGCTGGGATGAGAAGGTGGAGAACGATGGACATGGATCTTACGGAACTACGCGCCCCTAGACCTATATAAGTTATGTTCCACCATCTCCTCCATCCCAAATAACTTCTTGACATCCCCGAAGCCTGTATGAGAGACGCCCGATACCGCGCTGCTCGTGGCACTGCTGGCCACATACAACCGTACACCATGTCCTCCGCTGTACGTTGTGTCCTGTCCCCTGCCGTCCTCAAGCTTTTACAGCTGGGTCGCAGGTATGAGCACACATCAGCTGATCCAAAACTCTCTACAACAGATGATCCGCCGGAAGATAAATGTGAAGAAGGGCATCCAATTCTCCGTCATGGTCTGCGGGGCATCGGGAACTGGTTCGTCAGATGCCGCCCCCTGGTTCTTTTGGAGAGACTAACTGACGTGTACAGGCAGAACCACCTTCGTCAACATGCTCTGTGGGAACAGCGTCTTAGCGCACAAGGAATCAGATGATGAGAGCGGTGCCCACGCAGAGCAAGGGGTTAAGATCAAACCCTTGACTGTTGGTACGTCTATCCCAGTCATCCAGCGAGTGATCAACCTTAACCCGCACCCCAGAGATAGAACTAGAGGATCGTACCTGCATCTCCCTCACCATCGTCGACACGCCCGGCTTTGGAGACATGATTGATAACGAGGCTAGGTGAGGAGTGTTTACTATTGACCTTGTCGTAGTACGATGCGATCGGCAGCACTGATAGGGCTATTGCAGCTTCTCAAAGATTGTTGGCCACCTTGAACGACAGTACGACGATCATCTCGCGGAGGAGTCGCGCATCAAGCGCAATCCTCGCTTCAGGGATAACAGAGTCCACGCCATGCTCTACTTCATCACTCCGACCGGCCACGGGTACGTTTCTCATTTACTCGAGTTGCCAATTCAGCCCCAGGGGCTTTGACCAAATCGTCTCGCTGCGTACCTGCCACCACTGACGCCTCCAAGCCTCCGCGAACTTGATATCGAACTCATGAAGCGCCTTGCCCCACGCGTCAACGTGATTCCAGTAATTGGCCGCGCCGACTCTCTCACCCCTACCGAGCTAGCCGAGACCAAGAAATTGATTATGGAGGACATCGAGCACTACCGCATCCCCATCTACAACTTCCCTTGCAATATCGAGGAGGACGATGAAGAGACTATTGAAGAGAACGCTGAGCTACGGGGGCTGATGCCCTTCGCTATCGTTGGGAGCGAAGAAGTCATTGAAATTGGTGGCCGGAAAGTCCGCGCCCGACAATATCCCTGGGGTATTGTCGAGGTGGATAACCCACTCCACTCTGATTTTCTGGCTATCCGATCTGCACTACTGTACAGCCACCTGGTGGATTTGAAGGAGATCACTTATGACTTCTTGTATGAGAATTATCGTACTGAGAAGCTCTCCAAGACTGTGGAAGGTGGTGATGGAGCGTATCTTATTTTATGGTTTCTTCTTAACACCGTCTTTATCACAGTTGACTCTAGCTAACGGATATATTTCACAGCGACTCGTTCATAAACCCAGAGGATCTCGTTTCCCAGTCACTACGTCTGAAAGAGGAGCAGCTCCGAGAAGAAGAAGAGAAATTCCGCGAGATCGAGGTGAGGGTTCAGCGCGAGATCAACGAGAGGCGCCAGGAGCTGCTGGCTCGCGAGGCCCAGCTGCGCGACATCGAATTCCGACTTCATCAGGAGGCTGCAGTTGCCGCGGCTCAGCAGGATGTGACTGCAAATAGTCAGCTTCAGGCGAACGCTGATGGCGACGGGAAGTGAGGCGGCCAGTATTGCTATGTACCAATTTACTCAAAAGAAACAATACCAACTAGAAGCAATACATCCTTTTACACCTTGCTTATGTCTTATCCCATGCCTTCTTAAATAGAGCCTTAAAACCCTTCAGCCTCATTCTCATGCGCTCTACCATATATAGGTAATACCCCTAGACATTAGAGACATTCTGGCTTGTACTAACGCGCTTCTCGTCAGAAGTAGGAAAGGAGTCCCCCGACAGGATACCATCACCTGTCCTGTGGCGCAAGCGGCCTTGCTCGTCGTGAGTAGCGTCCCATTCAGCGAGGGCAGAGTTAGGCACGCGAACCAGGTGGTGAGTGTTGGCACCACTGTCACCATCAACGACGACCACCTGCGACCGCACCGTATAGTTCTGCCACTTGGGCAACAGGTACATCCAGAAGACGTAATAAAGACCGCAAACGATCATGCTGTGTCACGACTGATCAGCGCAAGCTTGCACAACGCCCTCGAGGCGGGGATTACTCACATTGCGATGCCAACAACACAGTAGGTGGCGTACCAGAAGCTCACATCTCCGGCGTATGGACCTCCCTTGGGAGGGAACCAAGGCATCACCAGTAGGTAAACCTGAATGAGCAAGTAGAAAGCAGGCAAGGCATGCCAAGCCCTGAAATCCGAAGGGGGAGTGCCTGAGCGCTTGCGGCGGTGGCGGATCAGATAGATGCCAGTAGCCAAAGCGACATAGAATATAGCGTCGGGATACGTCTTCAAGCTGACGACTAAGGGAACAAGTTAGCATTGTTTAAGCGTTCTGCAGCAGCAAGTTTCACGTACCGAATTGAAACGCGTCGCCCGCTGGCGGTGCGACAATCATGATAAACGTGAACAACCACTTCAGGAGATACGGCCCAATGGGCGTGCCGAAAGGTCGAGTGGACACCCAGAACTCGGTGAAAGGCAGTACGCCCTGTCGGCCGATCTCGCGAATCTGGCGAGACTGTCCTATCAAGACGACGAGGAGATTTCCGAAAGAACTGAGTAGCACACAGAAGTTGAGTGCCGACTCCGCTGTGTCACCGAACGCGGTCTGGAAGAAAACAGCTGCGGCAATCTCCCCAGACTCTGCGAACACCTCCTTAGGCACGGCGGCAAAGTAGGCGATGTTGCAGAGGAAATACAAAACGAAGACGACCAGCAGGGACAGGGACGCGTTCTTCTTTAGTGTGGGGATGGGGTTCTTGATCTCGTTGGCCATGTTGAACGAGTTCTGCCATCCGGTATAGGCAAAAATGATGTTGACCATGGCTGAGGCGAGATCATTACCGTTGTTCGTTGTGCCTGCGAAGCCATTGCGGAAGTTGACACCTGGGTTCTCGACGCGGGAAACGTGTCCGCCGAGAATCACCAAACCGGAGATACTGATGAAGACAAGGAGAATGAGCTTCAGGCCCCCGATGACATTCGAGGCCCATAGCGAATACTTATTGTGTGCAATGACACCTGGTACCAGTCAGTCGCCGGCTAACACCAAATAGGGCTTGAAACACGACATACAGATGACTGCGAAGGTATACGCAGCGATGGCAACCCCCTTCATCTCCCAATCTGTCGGTGTTCTGCCGACAATGCGCCAAAGATAGCGAGATAGTACAATAGCGTTGCTACTGCTGAAAGAAAGCAGAACAGATTGGACAGCGTAGGCGACTGGGAAGAAATGCTTGGGACGCGGGTAAGACTGCTCAAGCCAGACAACCTCGGAGCCACTGCGACTGGGATAGTAGCTTGTGAACTCGAGATAGACACCGAGGCCAGCAACGGCAAAGAGAAAACCGATAACCCAGTAGATCAGCGCAAGGCCTATGGACCCAGTGCGGCCAAGAATTGTGCCAGCTTGGTGCCCAATGTTAGAAGATCCCCTGAAGCTGAGCTAGTGTTGCATCCAAAAGACTTACGAGTCGAGAAGATACCGGTCCCGACCATCATGTTGACGTTCAAGAAGATGATGGTGATCCAGTTGACATGGTATCCGAGGGGTGACTTGGACTCAACGGGCGCACCGACAGCCTCCTGGTAACCTTTGCCCCCGTTGACTCCCACGGCTCGAACGTAGGCAAGCTTGCCATCACGAATGACTGAAGCCTCACTGTCGGATTGGTATTCGTGGCTCCCAGGTGCGTGCTCGACCTTGACGTCTGGCTTCAGCCATGATAAACCCATGATTCCGAGCGTCTTCAAAGGCTTATCAATAGTGGCACAAAGCGACGTGTGACCTCGGAGGAAGGAAAGAAGGTTGAAGGTGGAGCTATCAACGCTGTAGCCCAAGACGCAATGGTGGAGGAAAAAAACGAGGTAGTTAATGAAGTCCCCCGCAACGGTGAGAAACGGAGTCTGAAAATCGAACCAAGTATCTCGCAATCCCGACCTTTAAGACTGCACAGACTCTAATTAACGACCTGCCTTCCTGGGGTAGAAATAAATGCAATATCCTTGGCATAATGGCACAATAATCCTTAACGCTGTCAAGAGTATGTTACCTTCCTACCTGAGACAGCCAAGAAGCACGTCATCTCAGCGATCATTGCGAAAATACCCAGCAGAGCATAACCTCAGCATAATTAGGAGCACTAAGATATACAACCACAAATAATTAGAGCCAAGATAAGTTTCCCTCTTAAGCATCCTACTATAATAAGTTAATTCGTGCGCATGAGTGCAGCCCCTAAATTCACATAAGATTTGCCACATGCTCGCATGATAGTTAACTGCTTCTCTTCACTGCTTGACTGTCCAAGGTTCCCTCTTAAGTAAGGCCCTACCATTAAACACTCCGCAGTCTTATCATTTACGCTAGGTATACTGTGTGGATTGTCAGCAATGACAATACTGAGATTAATCGACCGTAACCCTGGCTCGTTTACTCAAGGCCTGCGTCTTGCGACTGATGAATACACATTCTAGGCGGAAATAAAGCCGAGTGCATGTGAGGGCTTCTTTCTCTTGGCACCACCCGATAACCCCACATTCCAGGCCCCTGTAGACCGGATTACGAGGACTCGGCCTTGGCCTCAGTATATTGAGTGAATTGGTGGCCATAGCCGGTTGCTTGGAAACCGCTGAGAGACACCACCTCGATCTTTGCTCCACTCGCCATGCAAGGAGGCTTATCAGGTAGCAACTTGTACCCTACCTCTAGGTTACGTTACCTTCTATTCGAATAGATGTTTGACCATTCAACTTTGCACAATCAGTATGTTTCACTTTTCTAATAGAATTGTCCTCCTTTGTTCCAATTTGGAAAGGGTTCAAGTTATCCGTGCCCGAGACAACGAAACTCCCGCTCCTTTCTCGACGCTAGATTGAGAGCCTGATTGCCAAGAGGCAGTAGATCATCATCATCGACCAGTATGTTCTGAAGATGGACGGGTGGCTTCCAAACCACGCTGAGGGCGATAAGACCATTGGAAACATGGTTGGAAGCGATGCGACCAATGGGGTTACTGTGTGAGTTTGTCTCTATTCCCATAGATCAACAAAACCTAACTTCTGTACTGGTTTATGTTACCGAGAATAAGGCAGGGACGATGCGATATCGAGTTGGGAGGATATAGGGCTACTGGAAGAACTTCTTGCCTCCTCTTCGAGGTAGCCGTTTCCGAGACTTAGACCACAAAGATAAAGCTGTTCGGTTTGGTCGATGCCATGAAACCTGCACTTTTCTGCAGTCCACTTGACGAAAGTTGGAACCCTTGGGTAGCGGAACGGGTATCGAGGCTACCTCAAGGTGTCTCATGGTGATACAAGTGCCAAGCTTTCGACAAGCCTCCTTTGAAAACGACGGATCCTTAACCTTGACCACGGCAGCGCATTTCGTCGAGTTGGTGTGCTTGGTGAGTCTCACATCATCTCGAGATATGGTTAAACCCACATCCGAGAGCAACTCTGTGATTGACTGTTCTGAGCAATCTAGCTGGAGATTGCTAATGCGGATAGCGGAAAAGTCGGAGGGTAGGGAGACTCGAAGTGTCATCGCTCCATCGCCGAATTCAGCCCACGCTCCTCCCAATTCTCGAGTCAAACCGTCGATCGAGTCGTTTTCCTATGACAATGATACTTTAGTATTTGGCAATGAATCTTAAAAAGATTTGTATAAGTAGTACCTTTAAAGTGCTTGGCTGGCGTGGTCCATCCGATTTGTCGTGCAAAAAGATGCAAGAGGCTCCTCTCCTGCAATTTCCTTTGGCAAAGAACCGACATTGTTTACGCCGTTGCGTCGAGCTCGTGGGTGTTGTAATAGGGGTCGTAGCAGGGGTTGTTAGAGCATCGTGTGTACGTCGATAGTTCTGGTTCACGGAGAACGCAACCAAGTATCCGGAGGCGAAAGAGTCAGTGGGAGATGGTTAAGAGCGACGAGGAGGCTCTTTCTTGTGTAATAGTTAGGGAATAGATGTAGATAGCTGCCTGCGAGGGTGCGATAGAGTTCGCCTTGTTCTGCATGGAGAACCAAATCTATTCTGACGCCTGCGCGAGACCAAGCAAGATCTACTGAATGGGCTGGCCCGACCCAATTGCTTTGACGCTGAAAGGGAGATTTTGTTAGTGAAGCTAAGGCCCTGATCATGAACGGGGAACAGTCTGAGCCCCGCTGCAAGAAGGGACAAGCTGGCGCATAAAATTAGCTTGGCCAGCGTCTCGTAGTTGGGGAACAGCCAGTTACACCCCCTTACGGCGGGATCAATTTGAGCCAGAATTTCAGGCATGATCTTCATCCCATTGACCTCAAGGAGCAAGTCCGCAACGTGCGGGGGAACGTGGCGAGAAGGAGACTTACCATTATGTGCATATATGCTCTTACGACGGTTGATGCTCTTATTGCCTGCTGGGAGCAGTGCTAGATTAAGCCTGGCGCGTCTGATAGGCATCTAACCCGAAAACTCAAACCTGGGCTCAGCCTGTTACACCCTTCATGATCAGGGCCTAAGTTTCACCGCCTTTACGGGGATGTATCTATGGGTCGGCGGATTCTAGCGAATCAGATGTCACAAAAGTCATGCCCGTCTAAGAGTCATGCCTGTGTAGCTAAAACGTCATGCTCGTATAGCAATTCCCTTTAAGTATATCTCCCTCATTCATACAAAACGGCACCCATACAAGCACATAAGAGGGAAAAGTGTCCTTAAGAAACCTACGATTAAAGGAACGTGAAGCCCTATCATAATTCCCAGAGCCTCCTATCTGCTACCGGGCTGTCACCCATTTTACAGTAAAATCAGGACATATCACTCGTCGGGGAAGCAACAGTACGATTCGGATTTGTTAGCGCTCAAGAGGAAGACCCCATTGTGCTACGTCGGTGTCACCTAGATGCGAAATAGGTCGGGGACTACCGGCTACGTCGAAAAGCAAAACAAAGCATTAATACCACTGACTCCCGGACCGAATCATCGTGTCAGGCAGTTGAATTAAGCTGTTGAATCGGGGACGGAAACTGGGCCGGTCGGTATTGTGGAGTTTGAACAAGAGTTTATCCCTGCTGATGATATATCCATTGCCTCTAGCCAGGAAGGTGAGGATTCTAATGCGAATAGCATTGAGCAGGATCTTTGTGACGATGAAGAACCCGCCTGCCTTCACTTTCACTGTGCTGGGGATAATGAAGCTCAGACAGAACTCTAAATTCCAGAATTCTCTACTGAATATAAAGCAGATCTTCCCGATGGCGAGATCTTATCTAACGTAGAATATATTACCGAGAAGTTTATTCAGCGGTTTCTAGTCGGGATTCATCGTTATGGCACTGGGAAACATCGAGAAGACCTAGCAACGCATATCGAAGCTAAGGGAGCTCATAATCATCATAGGCCGAATCAACTACTCTCAAGTAATGTGCCTTACAGACTTGACAAATCGTACGCGCTATCCTTTCAAGTTCATCATGAGACTATGTATCTGAGCCTGAGTCAATGGCAAGCCTTGTTCTCGGGTAATACGAATCAACAATTCGATACTAAGCCCAAGCAGGCTTGTCTTCATACTGAGTGGACCCTCTCCACTGTCCTGTCATTTCGTCTGACAGATAGCAAAATAGGCTTCGTGGATTCCCCAGCAGCGGCGGTCCAATTATCATTCACGGAGGACCCCATCCTAAGCCAGAACGCACCGGCGCAATAGTCCTCCATGCCCATGCCTGTCATCGGTATCTTGCGCGAGCACAGCCAGCTATTATTGGAGCAGGAAGGACTGCAGGAGTGCGTGCCAGTGGACGCTAGACGCAACCGAGCATTCGGAGACAAAGGAGCTGGTGGGAGCTACAAGATAGCAACCATGAGATTCTTCCTTCCATAGTAGTATGAGGGGACAGACAGTTGATTGGATCGGCCTTGCTCTTGTCACACAGAAGATAGTCGTATCGATGATGTAATATTTCTAGATTAAAACAATCCTGTGTTTCGACGCCTGAATGCGACCGGTGCTACAATGAAATCTAGAGTTGTTAGGAGAGCTGACCTCACCGCCATTGATGAGGTATCAGTAGGTCTAGTTGTTTTAGTCCAACAAAATTTTACAAAAAGTCTTGTCCCCTTAAGGATCATGCCTGCATATTAATCCGCCATGCCCCCCCAATCAATTGCCGGAGAATAATACCTAGGCATCAACAGTGCCATCCCACCACCCGTTCAATCTAAGATTCACCAAACGGGCAAGATCAGTAGATCCATCTGCCTGCGTTTCCTGCTCTTCTATTTTCTGGAACATCCTGTCGATATAAGACCCTGCTGCCGAGAGATGAAGAACATGGGCAATAGCGCGGTGAACTGCGAGGAGGCGGAGTGAAGGGGGCTCAATTGTTCGAGTTTTCGTGAGGAAGAGGGTGCGGGTCGTGGGTAGCAGGCCTTGGAAAAGAGAGGGGGGGAGGAATGTGTCAATTCGGTAAGTATGTGGTAGCTCGCCTTCCACGGGTTCAAAGAATATCTGAAAGTCTCCAAAGAGCATATGCAAACGATGGGTGAGTGTGAGGGCGTTGCGAGGGTGGTCAACCTCAGTACCGTCGATAAAGTGTGCAACGTCCTTATCGAACATGTTGAGGATAGTGAGTGCCGCTTCTCTAGATGCATCCTGGGCGAATTGTTTGAGCGGGTTTTCAATCCACTCATCAGAGAAACGTACCAGCTCAGAATCCTGGCCAGCCTTTGTCAAGGAGTGTGGGAGGATATGGGCGACTTCTAGGGAGTCGAACGACTCTCCAGCCAGCGACTGTCCATCGTCATCAAGGGCATCGTCGCAGTCTCTCATGCGCTCTATTGCTTGGCTCTGATCGAATGCGCGCGAGATCACACAGCGATGTCGGTCACCCTAAAGGGTGAACGGCTACCAGAGGGAGTGCCTGGGTAGGTTGCGCCACGCCACGGGTCTCGAGGCTGGCGCTGGCGCAGCTTCCTAAAACCATTCGACCGGTGTTGCATATCGTCACCAAGTTCTACTCTGCTTCAGCGAGACGTGCTACCGGCTGTGAAATTCGGCCCATATCTTGGGGTTGTGTATCCGGTTTCACATTCAGCTTGTCGCATCAAGGACTCCAATCCTAACGACATTAGCTCAAATAGCTCTGCCCGAACACATGACTGTTCAATTGTTTTGTTCTTTAAATCGTTCTCATCAATTGCATTCTGTATGGGAAAAGATTTTTTGGCTTACCAGCAGGTGGGTACTGCATGGTAATGGATGCTGGGGATGGTTCGGGCCGTTCGCGGTTGAGCTTCGCGCCGGACAGACCCGGGAGGAAGGGTTGGATGTTGAATACTTCTTCTCGTTAGTACTAGATAGTTGTAGTAGGCGTGCCAAATTCATATTTGTTCTCGACAAGTACGATTCTGGAATCAATCGTCATGGTGCAGAAATGGGAGAATAATACGAGAGCGGTGAGAGCAACGACAACGGGATGTAAATGCTTCTGGATTCGTGAAGTGGTGGTCGGCCTCCTGCGTGGCTAGCGTTCTCCTTGATCGGGGAAAAAACCTCGCGGTATGCCTCACAGAAGCCCACCGAAGTCATTCAGCGAACAGCTCTGGCCAAGACGCATAACGAAAGCCATGGTGGTGTGCTCGTCATCTGCGCCTAACCATGTCCAGCATTGGTGCCTAAAGTGCAGTCAGCGATCGATGTTGGTATACGTGCACTTGCTGCGCGCGCAGCTGGAACGGGGGGTGATGATTGGTGCTGATCTCAGCTCGAGTAAAGGTGCAAGATAAGAGACAGGTGTAGAAATCACAGTCTATGAAATATTTAGTTGGGGGACTGCGGCCCCCCTCATGCTTTTTTTCAAGCAAGATCTCAACTACCTCTTCTTTTGCCAAAGCTTAAATCTATGGTCGTCATGATCAATAGTTGAACAAGTCCAGCCTTGACATTGTCGACCAGTCTCATCGAGCTATCCTGTTACAGGCATCTGAGATCAACGTTGCTACTGCTCGAAAGCGGTTCGAATGATTTGCAGCCGAAATGGGTTAGTATATCTGGCAACACTTGCCAAGTTGGCTTCTTCAGCATGGATTGATATGAATGGCTAGGTCGTCGCTGTCTTTTAGTCTCACGACCCCTGGACGTTTGCGCGTCGTCCAACTCAACCACCTCCTCAACCACGTGGGCGGTGATAGGCAATCAGACCCCTGTCCCGGAATTCCTCCAGATATTGCCATTTTTCCAACACTGGGCATTATGTGTCATTGATGGTGATGGTATTGACCTATCTGAGCCTTCCAGCCGCGACCATTTCCTGAAGGCCAAGTACTTTGACCTTAGTGTCAGCTTGCAGTCCTGCTACCGCATCATATGCAGCAGCCGGTCATATAATGAGATAGGCCATGGTGAGAATGTTTGGCCAGAAGAAGCGGTGAAGCAAATCTCGGCCGTGCAGGATGTTGGGGTGACGTTTAAGGGTGATGGTTGGATCTTCGAGCGCGGTATGTACTCTTTCAGTTTAAACAACGGCCAAAAGGTCTAACATAATGCTGTAATAGGTTCAAGCATGTCAGAGCTATGGGGAATCTACCGGCCATTCTTGTGGAATTGTCAACAGTTCGCCTCGCTGCTCGCACAAATGGCCATCAACACAAAGCAGTCCGCTGAGCTCATTAGCACCCTCCTCCTTATGCGTGAGGAGCAGGTGGAGAAAATATGGAAGAAGAGGCACTTGGCGTGCATGGCAGGAATGGGCGTCAGTGCCTTCTTCCCAGTTGCAGGTCCAGCAATTGCTCTAGGGTCATGGGCTACAGCAGGCATCTACATATTCACCAACGCTCTGAAGACGAATGCAATCCACGAATCGTATAGAAAGCTAACTGACAGGTACGAGGAGTTAGAGCATCTTCCTTGGCCGTACTAGTGCTTAGCGACATATCGGAGACGTGCATGCAGGAAGTGGACAGACTGTCGCATATCACCTCTAGGTTCGTGCGACTGGATATGAGACGCGGCTCATACTTTGGGGTCGTGTATCCGGTTTCACATCTAACTTGTTGCATTAAGGATTCCAATCCTGACGACATGAGCTTAAATAGCTCTGCCCAAACACATGGCTGTTCAACTTATTTTGATAAGCACTCCAGGTCGGCGGCAGATCTATTGCGGTCTTGGGTCCGAGAACCAGGCGCCTCATATTTGCTTAAATCAGGATGAACGGGTCACACACGTTTCCGGGATCGACTTTGACGTGGATAGCATCACGGGGTTTCCTAGTAACCTTGCTGTCGCCAAGCAAGGGATTCGATGGTTTCCTACCCAGATGCCCGTTTCAGATCTACAGTCAGATCTCCATGTCCGTCAGAGACAGGTTCACTACTTCGATACGTCTGGGAACCAGCTCCAAGTCAACCGTCCTGTGCATTAAATCCCACATTACACTTTTGGCCGCCTCGTCGGATTCGAAGATGTCTCGCTGTACTTGCTTTCCCGCACTTATACCGCGAAGAGCAGCAGTATAGTCGCCTTCGGGATGAAGACTTTCGCACATGGATGGACGGCGTGTTGCTACCTGTTATTTATCAGCATTACAGCAGTTCCCATGTCTAACACTACCCCTCGAGCTATGATCATAGTAAATGTAATGCCACCGCTCGCAGCGTTAAGACACTCGGCCAGCGAGTGCATCCAGTTGCTCGGGAGCAACAGCTTATGTATTACCTCCCTCCTGAGTCTTTGGAAGCCATTTGGGCCTCCATCCTGGATATGGTTAAACAA
The DNA here is from genome assembly GCA_037954315.1 of Neonectria punicea. Lineage (NCBI taxonomy): Eukaryota > Fungi > Ascomycota > Sordariomycetes > Hypocreales > Nectriaceae > Neonectria > Neonectria punicea. The sequence goes on along the minus strand of JAZAVJ010000314.1, from coordinate 3,364 downwards.
CCAGGATTTCAGCACTTCCGCAACGTTACTATCCTCTTCTAAGCTAAGAACTTAAAGGTCCTAACGAAGGACATTACCTAGGCGTAAATGATAGCACGCTTCTAGAGTTACTAGGCTAATGCGATTAACAATAGGTATATTATAGTAGACTTCTACTTTAATATTAGAAAGGAGACCTATCCTTAGTAAGCATCTTAGGTTATATCCTCTATTAATAGATAGATAGGTAATGCTAATATTATATTAGAAAGGAAGGGTGCATTATAATATAAATAGAAGCTCTTAATTTCTATCTAACTAAGGGCTTATAGTAAACCTATTTATAGATTACTCTTATAGCTATAATAAAGTTCTTATTAGACTAGATCCTAAGGGATCTAAGTCTTTAAGACTAGCTTATTAAGAAGCTAGGCTTTTAAGACTAGCTTATTAGAAAGCTAGGTCTTTAAGACTAGTTTACTAGAAATCTAAGCCTTTAAGACTAGTCTTTTAGTCTTAATAGTTAATAGATATAATATACCCCTCTAGGTTAAATAGGGATTTAAATTAAATAGATTAGAAATATAGGAAAATAGCCCTTATTAGAAGGATAGTTATTATATAAGCTAGGAAAATAAGGATAGTAGTTTAAAGAAAAAGACTAATAAAAGGAAATTAGGCTTTACTAGCCCTTATTATCTATCTTAATTTATATCTTAATTAGACTCTTAATATTACAAAGTCCTAACTATCTAATAAAGAGTTTGAATTTCTAACTAGGTAAGGGCTTAATTAAACTATCTATTATATAATGGTTTCTTATCTTACTCTTTATAAGATTTAATAAGTTTCTCTTTATAAAGTCTAAAGCTACTAAAGAATTCCTTAGTTTTAATCTTTTAAAGCTTCTTTAAGTTTTTAATAAAGTCTTATAAGTATAATTCTATTTCTTATAAGGCCTTTTTAATAAGTAATCTTATTATATATTAAACTTTAAGTACTTTATTTATAAATATTATAAAGTAATATATATAGTATAACTTAATATATATTAATGTTATAGCCTAGGTTATACCCTATTACATAGCGTGTATAGACTATATATACCCCCCCTAAATTTCTAGCTAACTATATTATAGGAGTTAGGGTAGCGTTCCTAACCTTTAATAGACTAGTCTAGCTGTTAAGCTAAAAAGATTAACTAATCCGAGTAAGCTACGTTACTTAGACCGCGCTACACAATAGGTTATAAGGGGTTAGGACCTCACGGCAACCTATAGCAAGCCCGTAACAAACCTATAGCTAGCCTCCTTATATTAACCTTAATAGTAGCCTACCTTTAGCTATAAAAAATCTAAATAATAGGGTATTTAGATATATAATAACTAATTTAAGTTATTATTTAGGTTAATATAGTAAAATATTAAATAAGAGCTATTAATATACAATAGTTAAGTTTAGCCTAAAGGTATAAAGTAAGTCTAGGTATAGTATTTATAATTAAGTAGATTAGGATATTATAATAAATAATATAAATTATAGTTTAGTAATAGTAAAATAATAGATTTAATATAACTAAGTATATTAATAGCTAAGCCCCTTGTGAACCGAGGCTAGCCATCTCGGATCCCATAAGCTCCGCTATCTTCTTCCACCGGGAGATGAAGCTGTTCTTCGACCATTACGTGAAAGTCGGAGAAGAGTCGGTATTCGGGCGCGTTAGTAAGTACTATAGTGCTGTGGAAACTAACGAACGAGGGGCGCTTTATGTCTATAGGCTGCTCTGGTTGTATGGAAACGCGCATTTGAGCTTGATGCTTGCCGACATCGACGGCGAGGATCAGGAGGCGTATCGTGAGCGAATCATTCGATACGTGGACAGCGTCTTCTCCGAAGTAAGGCCTAACCAAGGTCGCGCCGTTGACCGCCCAGGGTCCTCTGGCCGGTGAACATCGCCAAAGCGCAAAAGCTAACGTGGTCGGCAGGATCTGGACTAAGAAGGGTTCAGCGCCATGCAAGCGGAGCGACCGGTGACGTCTGACATCTCCTCCTTGCTGGACAACATAGAGCAGTTCTCAGCCGCATTTGACGAGGAGGCTAACTTCTGTGCCGGCGCGACACAGGTCCACACGCATAGCCCAACGTGTGTCAAGTACTCCCTGGGCAAAGGAAGGCGGAAAGGGGATCGCTGCTGGTTCAAGGCGCCATAGAGGTTGGTCGAGAAGACAGCATTCACAGCAGAGGGGGTGCTGCAGGTCCGGAGAACACATGGCATGGTTAATCAGTGGAATAAGGCCATCGCCGTGGGGCTGCGGCACAACCACGACATCTCGTTTATCGCCACACAGCGCAAGGCCATGGCCCTCATCTACTATATCACGAACTACGAAACGAAAGTAGAGGACCCAGTGTGGAGGTGTGTGGCCGCCGCAGCCGAGCTCCTGGTCGCCTCGACGGGTGATGGCACGGCCGATGGAGGGGGGCCCGGCGGGGACGGTGCTATAGATGATAGCGTCAAGGGGAATAGGACGCGGTAGTTCTTAATGAGGGTGGCGAACCGGGTGTTCACGGAGCGTCCGCTATCGCAGGTCGAGGTCATCGCTCATCCCCTAGGATATCCAGCCGAGTTCACTAACAGCAGCGCCTAGGCGTACCTGAATACATCCCTGCTGTACTGGCACATCTGTTAACGATGGCGGCACCTCTGACGAGCAAGTGGCGCAGCGGTGACTGACGATTCTACGGATGAGTCGATTATTGTCGAGGAAGCAGGCTAGAGACTATGCCACGTGGAGGCATACCAGCACCGGGGAGGGCTTCTGCGGAACCTATGCTTATATGATTACGTGTCGCTTGTGAGACTTAAGCGGAGCAACAACGGCGACATATCCCGAGATGATACGACTGCAGGCTCAAGGAGCTGAACGTAAAATTCGACAGCGGAGGCGTTTACCTGTGTTATCCATCATTCAACGGCTCGTGTTCACGGTCGGAACCCTTCGGACCGAAGAGCAATCATGGCGGATCTGGATGCAACATTAAACTCTATGGATTCTGCCTAGACGTTTAAGTGCACCACCGCGTGTCTTCCGGACCCTGAGTATAGGCAGGATCCTTGCAAACGGCGAATTGCATACTAAAAGGAAAACTCTAAGCAACCGGAAGTAATACTTCGCCTACGTTATGCAAATCTCTAACTAACTATCCACCTCGTACTACCTGCTAGCTGCCCTTGCGAAGGCATGCCCCAGGCCTAGTCAGGACAACGTCTAATTATCGGCATGCCTGTATGCGGCACAGCATCAGTCTTTTTCTTCTTCTTTACTTTTTTTGTTTTTATTTTCACTGTCTCCCTTTGCCCCCTAAAGCTGTTTCGGGTACGGAT
>JAZAVJ010000313.1:0-47114 GCA_037954315.1 Neonectria punicea | reverse complement strand
TAAAAGAATATATGTTGTTGTTGTTGGGAAGACCCGGATCCCAGGCGACCCATCGACCATTCCACATGAGTCTCTCATGCAGACAGGGGTTTGGCAGACGGAAGATGCCTTCTAGGCGCTCGTAGTCGTACTTGGTACCGTTGTTGGACATGCTTGGGAGATCATTTGACATTTCGGCTGAATGACCAAGGGGCTTCCCTCAGGGCTCAGTCGGGATCAAGGACCGCCCTCATGGAACTGGCTCCGATTGGGCGCTGCGGCTTCTGACAGGACTCCTTCAAACACCCTGACAAACTTCAAACAAGCCCACCCTGAGAAGGAGGATGCTCGTATTGTGCTCGGCCCCTGTCTATGTGGTTGTCGAGCTGCATTTGCTGTCGCTGTCGGCCGGCGCGTTGTGGCTGACAGTTGGATGAAAATTCTCCTTTTGGGCCGTTTGGGGGCTGTTGAGGGTCAATCAACAACACTAGACTACGGCCCGTGGAGTCGTGGACGCCCTCCCCCTTGTCATGTGTCAGCTGCCCCAGGTACGCTCCCTTCCTCACCGGTTCGATATACCTCTGACATGGCGGTGTCACAAGAGGTCACTGCATGCACGGCGGGAAGAAGCCCAGATTTGATTTCCGATTAGATACATGGCATGGCATAGCATGGCTTGGGTAGGTAGTATTCGCAGATGCAGCTTTTCTTTTCCTTCTGGTCGCCTGCCCAACCAGGGGCCATCCCAGGGGGCTCGGGCGGCTCCACTCCGCTCATATCAATCATCGTCCGGCCGGTGTAAGTAGCGGCATCCGCCCGCCAGATCGGCAGAGAGCACGGGGCCGCGGCCCAGGCGAAAGGAAGCAAGCTTTGGCGGCGGCGAGTGGTGGGAAGGAAGGGGGAGGGGCGGAACAATGGAAGCGGACAACGTCGTTCCCACCAGTGGGCTCTGACAGGGGACGACTAGAAGCCGGGAACTGGGGGATGGATGGGTGATGAAGAGGGGGGGGGGGGCCTGGAGGGCTGAGATTGAGAACAACGTGGTCCGGGAAATGAGACGGCCGTGGGAGCTAGGGGCGGAAGGCGAACCCTTCTGAGAACTGAGAGGTTGTGTTTGCGCCGTTGCGGACCCGAAAAGGCGGAAGGGAACCTTGGGGAAATCAAAGTACGTACGAATACGGAGCAAGATGTGTCCTTTCAGGGCTTGAGGGGCCCTTTGCACATCATCAATCTCCAGGGATGCGGCTCTGATCCAGCCAGGCAACGTCACCAACCGGGCTGGTTTGTGAGGTTGTGGTGTGTATTTGAGAGAAAAGAGAGGTGTGCGTCGTGTTAGAGAGAAAGAGGTGTGTGCGGTGCGTGCGTGCGTGCGTGCGTGCGTTGTGTATGTACTTTCGTATGTGCGTTTGAGTGTGTGTGTGTGTGTGTGTGACGGCCGTGTGCAGCATCCGAGCAGCACCGAGCAGCGCACCGAGCGGTCGAAGAAATGTGTTGCCAGTTGTGGTATGACATGGGATGACGAGCGCTTGCGGATGTCATGTCGGTGGCTTGTTACGCCTTTACGATTTGTGACTGATTGAACAGGATCCTGTCTAAGAGAGAGAGAGAAAGTAAGAGTTTCTTTGTTTTTGCCATATGCCATCTTCCGTCTGCCCCTTCCCGTGGGCGTATGTAATGTATGCTTGTCTCAATCTAACCATGCAACTCTGCCCTGATTCTGACTGAGCGTCAGTGACTCGTCACAACCCATGGCCGTCATGGCACTTGAGTGCCCGTGAACTCTGAAAGTTGACCAACAAAGCCCGTGCCGGCCACTCACAGCGCACACCGAGAGGATGGACGTCACCGCCCGCCCAGTTGGGGCACACCGTCAAACCGCCCGCGGGTCCTCCCCCAACGCACGACGCACGACGCCCACACCCCATTCTTTTCCTTCTTACCCAGCAAGGCGTCTCTTCTAGAATTGTGTGTGGAATAGGATCCCCTGGCGACCCGACGGAGCCAGCGCGTCCGGCCAGCAGCCCAGCCAGCCCAGCCAGCCCAGCAATGGAGCGCTCAGTCCTTGTCTGGGTCCTCCCAGCGCCAGCCGATCCGTCCATCCATCCCTGGGACCCCCCACAACCTGGAACCCTTGGGTCCTGGGAATCCCTCCCCGGCCAACTAACACGCCCATGATCCATCCGTCTCCCGCCCTTGATCATGACGGACCCCGGCCACCACTCACCACACAACGCTCTAGCTCCAAAGGCCGCTCTTTCACTTCGCTCTCACCTTGGTCGGAATCAACTCTGAAACCGTTCTGCTGCGAGCTTCCCTCACCTTGGGTGGTGTGTGTGTGTGTGTGTGCGTGCGTGCGTGCGTGCTGCCTCTCCCGTCAATAAGCAAACCATCCATGCCCGCGGCCGCGCAAACAAAACAGCCTCAGCCCGCGTCCAGCTTCCCGAACTCCCAGCTTCCCGCTCCCGCTTTCATCAGCCAGCTCACCACCCCCCCGACAACAAAGCTAACAGACAGAACCTCACCACCCCCCTGCCGATCCCTAGCACAGCAAAAAAACAAGTACAGGGGCTTGGGATACCGAACCTAGGACAGTTCTCAGGGGTGTGCGCTGACCGCCCATAGACCGCAACATAGTCCAAAAGCCACGCGAGCATGCGTGCAAGCCTTAAAATTTCGCCCTGGGCTTTCCAAAAATTTAAGACAACGTCCCCGTCTTGATTTTTTTTTTCGTGTCCCAGAAAACCCCTTGGTGCTTCAGAAAACCCTCTGTTCTTTTCGGCAAATCGGTCGCTCCTTTTCTTTGCTGCCTCGCCACTCTTCGTCCTCTCTTCGCAACCTGTCCAACGTCTGCAGCCTCGCAGCCCGATCCACACCCACAACTCTGCTGCTGCCACCACATAAATCCACCTCCTTATCAGACCAACACCACCACCACTACCACCACCACCACACGACATCACGAACCATGGCCCGTGGACCTTATGACACCACTGGCGTGATAAAGCCCAACGCGCCCAAACCGCCAAAGCCCGGGAAGACTGCTTCTCGCCCATGATTATGCGTGCTGCATTCGACAATTTCCTGGACTTTTGATACCATGACGAGCTGTGTTGGACAGGTTCGTACCCCCCTTTGAGCTCCCCTGCAGTCGAATGAACGGACGTGGGCTGACTTGTCTTATTCCAGTTTCGCACAGCCTTCACCTGGAAGGACGCACAGCACACCGACCGAGTTAATGACCTCGACCGCCGAATAGAATGAGGGGGTTTCTAAAAAAAAGGTGTTGGGAGTTTTGATTTTGGGCTTGGGCTGGAACGGTTGGGAAAATAGACACGGCGCCCTCGATTTTTGGAGATATTCACTGGAATACCGCAAGAAGGCCGCGCGCACACGCGCAATAGATTCCGTCATACGCATGAACCCCTCCCGGAAGCTGGGGGGATAATAATCACCAAAAAGACATCTTCTCTGGAATGACTTCAAACAGAATCAGGCAATGACTCATGTGCCAAGGCTTTGGGCGTTGCCGGGTCCGTCGCTTCGATCGTGACACTGTAGATCAATTCCCAACCCAACGGTCTGAAACGGAGCCCATCGAGCGACGGAGGAGTCGTTGGGCTGGCGGGTGAATAGGCGAGGTACATTGCAGACGGCCGTACATTAGCGGTTTGCACTTTGAACCAGTCTTCCGGGTTGGTGGGGACGAGCTGTGGGATTGGGTGGGACCAGGCGATACCGGGATAGAGACGAGGGCTAGCGACGCCGCACGTCGTACAGCACTCCCGAGCTTCCTACTCCAGACGATACTTCGCGATCGAAGGGGTTGAAGTTGTGGGACCCCGCCGAGCCCGGAACTTAGATCCGGTACATCCTTCACCAAGAGGCTAATTGCATCATTGTTGAGGGGCAGGAATTCCAGCGAGATAACTGTGCCCCAATGGGGGTGTACAAGCCAGGCGAAGGGCTAGTGGAACGACAATGACGATGACGATGGCTGTGATCGGCGAAAAGAAGATGAAGAAAAAAGAAAATCAAAGTCAAAAAGTGAGAGATTAAACAGAAGAGAGCTCTGGAGCGGAGGAGATTGCTACTGTAGTATTTGTGTGTTCAGGATGATGCTGAGAGGTCGCAAGCTTTGACGACCGTTTCTCAGTGACTGATGCCAGCAGCACGATGAAATACATCACTCCCGTTATGGCAATGATTGAATCCGGAATAGCCTTGCCGGAGCCCGAAGAACTAGATGCACAATGAGATTTGGCAACATCATCAGCCTGCCTGCACTGAGGTTGCATGCCAGCCGGGAACCTTGCCGGCGGGGGGGCGAGTGGCGTCCGATCCGAGATCATCGGCGTGATCAAACGCGAAACATGTCGCTTGGAATTGAGGGATCGAAAGCAGCTGAGATAGTGGAGAAGGGACGGAAAGGCGTCCAAAGTAGGGGGCCGAGGATGGCAGATCGTTCAGTTCCCGGGGAGAGATGGTGGTGGGAGGGTAAACGAGGAAGCTTTATATTTACGGGACCTACTGACTACCCCAGATTCCTGCGGGTGGGGGCGGGGAACTCTGTCTGCGCTGCTGCAATCGCGGGCAGACCCGTCGTCCGTCGGCCCAGTTGGGAAACTCGGGGACCCTCTTCCCAACTTCCCAGCCTGACGCCATCTATTGGGGGTGGATAAGGCAAAGAGGTGAAAAAAAAAAAAAAAAAAGGCTCACGATGGCCGATGAAACAGATTCGGGGGATCTTGTTATCGAATCGCCCATCTGCCGTCCTGCGGCTCGAACGAAGCACGTCCCACGTCGTCTTTGTCGGGGTCGTCGAGATGCCAGGAGATGTCGGTTATCTGCCGCGCGCTATTCGCGGGTCGTCGATTTGCAAGATGCGCCGATAACGTCTTGATGACAGATGACCAGCTACTGTCTTGTGACTACTCTCGGGCGTTATACCTTATTAACTTCACTACGGATACGCGGGCTTGTAATTTTAGAAGTTATTCATTTGAGGCTTGAACCTTCTCGCCGCGTGTCGTGAGGTGGCGTGGTGACAGGTCCGGCCTGACAGCAACATCACGGCCCCCTCGCACGACGACGCTTCACCGACTGATACACATCGTCCACGGAGGAGAAGCAACACCGCGACTGCGCCAAACAAAACTCGAACCCTTTGGTGAAATACCGTGGTTGGGAGGCTGGGCATCTCCGGTTTCTATGGCAGCGAATGCCTCGTGTCGGCCCCCCAGCAGATGGGCTGATGTGCTTGGGTCAGTCGTATCACTGCGGTTCGCATCCAATCCCTCGGCGCGCGCCCACGCGATGCTAAAACAGGCAGGGAGGCGTCTGGCACTGATACGCAGAGAGAAGATAGTCCGGGATGCATCCATGGCTATGTAGGTACGAATACTCGCGCGCGTCGGCGGCATTGACGGCGTTGATAATGCTGGCCCGTGACGACACCGCCAGCAGCAGGTGGATGGGTCGCGTGTGTTTGAGGTATTAGGGCTGAGGACGATAATGGACGGGATGTGTTAGTCCGGCTTGTTTCGGACAGCGAAGAATGGGCACATGTCCAGACCTCGAAGTAAGGAGGAATTGCTCCTGGGTGCTTCTCGTCAACTGAAGGTCTTCCCTGAGGTTGCATCTGTAATAAGTGATGCGGGGAACATCACCGCCTCTTGGGCCGGCTTCAAAAAGTGCGAATACAAGACTCCGGGCGCGGTCTGCCACGAGTTCTCAAAGTCCCTAAAAATACTCTAACCTCCTCCTGAACAAGCTCCTCGCTAGGGAAGCAAAAGCATAGCGCCCGGTGCAACTCAGCTCCACCGAGGATGGCTGGGCTGGGATACCTGGAGCTGTCACCGCATCGCACACGTTGAGCTGGCAAACAGATGGCCCATCCGCACCCGACGAAACGAGGGAAATAATGGCTGTTCTGCTCTTGACCGCATTCCCCTTTTGGGGGCGAGTTGATCAATGTCGGTGATTGAGAGGCCCCGTCCCCCTGCTTTTTGGTTCCTGGCTCGGCAGCAACCGACGGGATCAACCACAACACCATGACCGCCCGGACCACGATTTACTTACAGCCACCGCTTAATTATCACCCGCCTTCACGAACCGCCAACCTCTCCACCAACCCCCCCTCTTCTTCACCCTATTCCCATTCCCAGCGCGAACCAGCAAAACCTCTGTCCCTGAAGCCTGCGCGAAGCAGCGTTTGCGTCGCTAGCGACCCAATGGTCCCGTCCACTGTGCGCAAGCGTGGACAAGCCTTCGCCAGCGTCCCCCGGCTCGCGGTTGCCATACCCATTGGCTCGACGGCGCCGCCACGATGTCCGCGACCAGGCCGAGACTCCGCTCGATGCGGCGCGGAGCCATGCTTGATCCAACGAACAGCGCAGCACTTGCGGTGACAGCTGGCCGTCCGTTGATCCCCCCCCTTGTCCGCAAACGAGCCCAGACGGCAAAACCATCGTTCACCGCCAGAGCACGTCTCCACGCGGCCCGCACCCCGCCGCGTCCGCCGTCGGCGTCTAGCCCATGGGCGACTCAGGCTCCTGGTCTCGCCATGTCGAAGTGCGTGGTCGGGAAGCACTACAAAACCCGCCCGGCCTGCGCACCTCCCTCAAGCTCACGATGCCTGCTCTCTGTTTGGTGCTGTCCCCGACCAAGACAAAAGGCCTGCTGCAGCCAGGGCGACCTCTCCACCTCTCTTCAATGACAACGTCCGCCTGCAAGGGCGAGTCGCTCATGATCGTCTACTAAGAGAGACCAACCGACCAAGAGACTCACCATGGCGCTCCTGGAATCAATCGCCGTCCTCACCTGGCAGCAGACCACATCTCTGTTCGCCGTGGTCTGGCTCATCTACGTCGTCCAGCTGATCATCCAGCGGCTATGGCTCAGTCCGCTGGCCCATATCCCTGGTCCCAGGCTGGCGGCCCTCACTCAATACTATGAGTTCTACTACGACATCATCTTGGGGGGCCAATACACCTTCAAGATCATCGACATGCACGAGCAATACGGCCCCATTGTTCGTATCAACCCCTGGGAGGTCCACGTGGCAGACCCCGAGTTCTTCTCGGAGCTGTACGCTGGACCTGGCCGTCGCCGAGACAAGTGGAATTTCTACACTCAGCAGGTAAGGACAGACCCGAACCCCAAGTACCCCATCCAACGAGACCGTGTTGGCTAACCCACAAGCAGTTCGGTGCTCCTCGTAAGCAACACTCTTCTGCGGATACCTTGTCGGCTAGGACTGACAGTGCAGCAGAGAGCGCTCTTGCGACCGTCGACCACAACCTCCACAGGTTGCGGCGAAGTGCGCTGAACCCTTTCTTCTCATCTCAAAGTGTGCGCAACTTGCAGCCAGTGATTGAGGAGCGAGTGGATGCTCTATTGGACTCCTTCCGAAACTACGCCTATGTCTCCAACGGCCAGCCCCTCGACGTCATGTATCCTTACTCGGCCTTTACTCATGGTACGGAACGTTGCTTCCCTCGGTTAATAATTGAAGACTAACACGGAGTCACAGATGTGATCAACGAGTATGCTTTTGCTCGAAGCGATCATCTGGTCGAGAAGTCCGATTTCGGTGCTGAAATCACAAACGACTTGCTTGTGGGCACACACATGGGCCCATTCGTCAAGCACGTAAACTGGGTGCTTACGCTTGTTAATGCTCTACCCGAGTCCATCTCGAGTCGATGCATCCCTGGTAAGACAGCCATTAGGAGAGAAGCCGGGCGACCCGTGCTAACCAACTTTGAAGGGTGGGGAGGATTCCTAAAGATGAAGAACGATATCCTCGACCAAATCCACAGCATCGAGGCGCAGCAAAATACCCAGAAGTGGACGCTCGACGGGAGCCACCCTACCATCTTCCATGAGTTGCTCTCATCGAAGTCACTCCCTCCCCGGGAGAAGTTGCCGTCACGGCTCGCACAGGAGGGTCAGATCCTCGTTCAAGGAGGAACTCTGACCACGTCCTGGGCCATGTCGCTGGCGACATTCCACCTCCTCAACCGCCCATCTACCTTGAGAAAGCTGCGCGATGAGCTCTTCGAGGCCATCCCTGACCCGAACGAGGTCGTGCCCTTGGCGAAGCTGGAAAACCTCCCGTACCTGCGTGGGGTTGTTAAGGAAGCCATGCGACTTGGCATCGGCACTAGCAGTCGGCTCGCACGTGTCGCACCAGACGAGACTCTTGTATACTACGACCGAGAGAACGACAAGGAGTGGCATCTTCCCCCAGGCTCTGTGGTGGGCATGAGCCCATACCAGACGGTCATGGACGAGTCCATCTTCTACGACGCCAAGGGTTTCCACCCCGAGCGCTGGGTCGAGAACGGAGAGCACCTGGAGAAGTATCTTACCATCTTCTGTGCTGGTACCCGCGTCTGTCTGGGCATGGCCCTCGCGCATGCGGAGCTTTACCTGATGCTGGCCAAGCTCTTCCGACAATGGGGAAGTGGCGGCGTTGTCTTCGGAAGCGACGAGGGCGATGTGAGGGACGGAGACGTCGGATACCTGAGCATCTACGAAACACGTGTTCGCGATTGCGAGATGGCGGCGGACTACTTTATCCCGATCCCATACAAGGTTGGTCTCTCCGGCAGTATCTGCATTACCCACACGCGTTCATATACTAACAGCCTTCAGGGATCCGAGGGCCTCCGCTTCGTTTTCGAGGCTTACTGAAAAGGTCATAACTATTTGATGATCCTGCTTTTGATTTATTTATGTCAGCGATGGAACGAGTGTACGACATGGACGGATTTGAAGCGAATATGATGAACGAGGACTTTTGATGAGTTGACGTTGCATAGCCTGGGCGGGACACGATACGTGTTTGGCCTGCTTTTTACTGTTTCCTTTGTCAAGGTCTCTTCTGCCGAAGGGGCCTATTTTTCTTTATGTTTTCATGCTCAGGAGTTTTGTTTCTGCTTGCTGGGCGTCTCTGCATGAGGCGTCGTGTTCAGGGAGAGGAAGGTCATCGGCACCGAATCTCCTACTGCCGACGATGGCGCACGGACAGCTATTTCCCTTTGTCGTTGGAGGTGGAACATGTTCTTTTTACGAAATACCCGTCTGATCCCATTGCGATCATGACATATTCCACATGTACGTGGGTCTTCGGATCCAGTCGCCAGCTGAAATGGCACGAACAACAAACGTCTCACGGACAAGACGAACATTTCTTTACCACCCGCAAAACCAGAAGAAAAACCAATCACCAACAACACTTATTTAGTATTAAAAAAAGAAAGGAAATTATCACACACTCCTCTCACTCTTGGTGCCAAGTTTCAGGGCGAAGTATGCCATCTATGACGCGCGAACGAGCGTCTAGTTCGAGTCCGGATCTTCGGTGTAATTGATGCCCAGGCCACATGCGATGCTAGCGGCTGCGGCCAGCGCCAAACCCCAGAGCCTAAGGTCCCTGGAAGCCCTCTAGGGTCAGGGGCGGGTGCCGGAAGGCTCAGGAGCCGGGCGGGGCCAGTTGGAGGGCACGTTCAGTGAGGTGGAGGCCTGGAGGGGCACGCACCGACCCGCCAGGCTGGAGGAAGTGTAAGCGGCACAGCGGGCGGCTCCAGTGGACGGATGGGTCCATCCCTGGGAGGCTTCGTCCAACCAACGTTACCTCCACTCAAATACGACTGGACGACCGGCCGTCTGTCGATCCCGTCGCGTTGCACCACTGCTTGCGACGCATCGTGTCTTCTTCGTCCTCTCTTCTGTGTCTCTTTCCCTTGTTCCGTTGTTCAATCAAGCAACCGTTCTTTTTTCATTCCTTGACGTTGCATTGGCCTTCTCGCGCTGTACTAACTTGTCTGTACTCGTTCTGTCCTCCCTCTTCTTGGCGCATCCATCCGCTCTGCCACCATGGCGTCAGTCGATCCAGCCGCGAGGAAAAGGGTCCTCCGGGTCATCACCATCTCCCTCCTCCTCGACCTGGTACGTAACACCCGGCTTCCAATCAATCCCTCAAGCACGGTCGACTCCTAACCGAATCGCAATACAGATCTCCTTCACCTTCATCCTCCCGCTGTTCCCCAAACTCCTCGAGTTCTACCGCGACCACGAAGGCCCCGAACTCGACCCCGATGGTCCTGCGACCCTCCTCCAGTCCGTCCTGCGCGGTCTCCACCGATACAAGGCGGCCTTTGCCCGTCCGATCGATTCTCGACATGACATTGTGCTGCTGGGCGGCGCCCTCGGCTCCTTGTTCTCGTAGGTTGCCCTCATGTTCTACGTTGCGCTTATGCGGCGGTTTGCTGACAGCGGTTCCGGCATCTAGACTCCTCCAGGCCGTTGCCTCCCCCCTCATCGGCGCCTTCTCCGATCGCTATGGCCGACGCAAGGCTCTCCTGGCCTCCATGTGCGGCAACGTGCTCTCCGTGCTGCTGTGGGTGGCGGCCGTCGACTTCCGAACCTTCATCGCCAGCCGCGTCGTCGGCGGCCTGTCGGAGGGCAACGTCCAGCTCGCTACCGCCATGGCGAGTGATATATCGGACGAGTCTAACCGTGGTTCCACTATGGCCATGATCGGAGCCTGCTTCTCGATCGCCTTCACCTTCGGGCCCGGCCTCGGCGCCTGGCTCAGCACCATCGAGACTGTGGCTGCCAACCCGTTTGCGACGGCCGCTGGATTCAGCTTGGCGCTGATCGTGGTCGAGACGATCTACTTGTACTTTTGTCTCCCCGAGACGCTGCCTTCTATGACGGGCAAGGAGAACAAGCAGAATGGCGGAAAGAAGGTGACGCCGAAGAAGGTCGAGCGTACCAATTCTCACTTCCTCCTGAATGCGGTCCACTTCGTCTTCCTGCTCTTCTTCTCCGGGATGGAGAGCTCGCTGTCGTTCATGACGTACGAACTCTTCTCCTTCACTTCGGCGAAGAACGGCAAACTGCTCGGATATGTCGGTCTGGTCGCATCTATCCTGCAGGGTGGTGTCACGCGTCGTCTCCCGCCGCTGCTGTCTGTTCGTGTTGGTGTCCTCGCTTGCCTGGCCTCCTTTATCCTCCTCGGCCAGGTCTCGAGCGTCGGCGGCCTGTACCTGGCGGCGACCTGCCTCGCCATGACTTCGGCCACCGTCGTCACTGGCCTCAACGCACTCAGCAGTTTCGAGGCCCACGAGGACGAGCGCGGCAACAAGCTGGGCATGCTGCGAAGCATGGGCCAGCTGGGCCGCGGGCTGGGACCCATCTTGTTCACCAGTGTGTACTGGTGGGCGGGCCGTGAGGTCGCATATGGGATGGGCGCGACCGGTATCGCCGTTGTGGCTGCGACCGTTTTTGCAGGCCTGAAGACGCCCAAGGCGATGCAGGGCGCCAAGGGGAAGGAGGCCGTTGAGAAGGTGCAGTGACGTGTGGATGGGCACTTTGGAATAGCATTCACGGGTGTAGGATCATGGGAAGAACTGTATATTACGTGTTCGAGTGCAATTTCGGTGGCGAGATTCTTGTTTATAAGTGCTGCTCTGGGAAGCTCCGTGCTCCTGGTTGGTAGGTAAGGATAATGGACCTGAGGTGGAGGAACAACGAATATCATGGTATAGAGTCAATCAATAAGATGTAAGGTAGTCATGTAAAACCGTTTGTGCAAATTAATGCGAGCTAGTTGGATTGCCGAAACCCAATGAGAAGGTTGGTTGAGAATTGGCCCATTTACTTCAATTTGTGATGCTGCTGGTTCCCCACCAAAACACCAGAGAGAAGCGCTTGGAGATGGATCGCAACTCATTTCGATTACGGAGAAGGGAAAAGAAAGGCAGCACAGCCCAGCGGCCTTGGGACAGGGGCTTTCAACGTAGCAAAAATCGAAAATCGATGCCAAAATTACCAAAAATGAAAAATACCCGCACCCGGATTTGCACCGAGATCCTTGGCTTGTTCTATAATGATATAGGAATCCAACGAGTTACTATTACTCTATACGGGTTTCGTATACCGTTCGACCAGATCGGAGGAATCTGCTCGGTTTTGTTGAAGACGGCGTCGTTTGTTGTGTCCTTTAAGCGGTTGGCAGTTGTTTGCCAGCTG
This sequence comes from Neonectria punicea, assembly GCA_037954315.1. Lineage (NCBI taxonomy): Eukaryota > Fungi > Ascomycota > Sordariomycetes > Hypocreales > Nectriaceae > Neonectria > Neonectria punicea. The sequence goes on along the minus strand of JAZAVJ010000313.1, from coordinate 35,093 downwards.
GCCGGTGGGTGGTTGCAGGTGGTTGACGGGATGGCGAGGGTTTCGGCCTATCGGCGTCTGCGAGGGGCTGGCAAAGGTCTGTGGTTATCTGTAGGCGGCCGGAAGCTGTTTCTGGTCTCGTTTGGTGTCGGTTCGAGCTGTTGAGTTACGCAAGAGGTGTTTCGGGCTGGATTGTGAAGGTCTTGTGATACCACAGTTCAGAGGGCTGTTGATGGTCTCGGTTTGGGCAAGGCGATGCTTCAACTAGCAAAGAGAGCCTCGAACTCGTTTAGAGTAGACTTGGACATTGGAAGGGGAGCAGTGGGGGGACCCTTGACTTTATATGTTCTTGGCTGGGTGATATGGATGCTGGGGAGCTCCGTGGAGCTAAGGACATGGGGCAGACCAATTGACATGCATCGAATAGCAGAGAGCCAAATTACAAAGTACATCTGCTCCAAACGCATATTGCGATTACGAGATTATTAGGCATCGTGTAAGTTGTGTACAGTTCAAGGTCGCAATCTACCCTAGATGAATCAAAATGACCCGGACGTAATCAGGCAGAACTAAGAGTCGTGTCAAAGGCAATAGTGACGATGAAGTCAGGTCACTTCTGCAATTGCAAAATGAGATGCCTAGAGGTTGATGTGGAACATGCAGTAGTGGATGCCTCTAGATTTGCGCTCACGAGATGGGGGCCACGGGGACGGAACGAGGCGGTAAGGGACTCATGCGGCGAAGAGGCAGAAAAGAAGACGTGAAAAAAAAGCAGCAAAAAAGGGAATCCACTTGTGGTGCCACAGTGGACAAACATCTGTCCATTCCCAACAACTGACCGCGGTCCTTTGTTTGATACCGAGTGAAGGCCAAGCCAGAGGGGGGGGGGGGGGGGCGGTGGACAAGACGAAGAAGCATTGCAATTCGGATTCGGCAGGCCGTCAGCAGTTCGGCGGACCAGAAAAGGCTTGCAACGAGTAGGACAACGACCAGTGGTTTTGCAGCTGGAGGGCCAACACGGATGTTGAAGCGCCAACGGTCTTCGATGGGATCCAATGTGAATGGGTCTTTGCGCGCGAGCAGGGGGGGGGGGCCAGGGAGGATGTGAGGTGCATGAGATAGCCCCGCCGCGGGCTAGGAATGAGGAATTGAAATTCTCTGCTCGTTTTGCCCCTCCTCGCAGCTTGGCTCTTTGCTTGGCCGAGAAATGGTTGTGTGGTTGTCCGGGGGGTCGTTTCTAGCTTGCATGGGTGGAGCGGCGACGGACGACTACAAGGAGGGGGAGGGGCAACAGGAATGGATTTTTTCTTCTTGGTCCAGGACGAAAAGGATCCGGGCGGAGGAAGGATGACGCGCAAATACGACTTGGAAGGTTTTGCTACTATGTTTGCCTTGCCATGCCATTCCGCCTTTCAGTTGAAAACCCATTATCTAGACTGCCTACCTAGAATGAGCAGTCGTGGAAGCCTGGCCTGGAGAATAAACAACCCCTCCGATAAGGCGTGGTGGGCATTGGGTTTTTTCCCTTTTCTTTTCTGCTTGGCCAGATCGTCTGGCGTGCGTGCGTGCGGCGGTGGCAACCGGCTACAGCTTAGCGGCGGGGCATGACGCAGACATGCGTACGAGGGAGGGGAGGGGAAGGGAAAAAATGATGGAGGGGCAGTTCAGAGTTGGCGCCCACGCCCGAGAAGAGCTCCCCTCTCCGACGAATGGAAAACAACAACAAACAGGTGGCTGATGGTCAGTCATCTCGGCGAGCTCTCTTTTGAGTTTTGCTATCCATTTAGTACTGTTATTCACACGGCGATTAAGACTGTGTACGCCCGGGAATCGCATTCAAGCTGCCTCCCCGAGTTGATCCCCTTGACACACGCCGAGTAGACCGCGCACAACCCGAGCAACAAAGCTCCCTCTCCGTGACTCACGCCGTTCGTATCGTAGGTTGCGTTGGGCTGACGAGAGGTGAGGGGCGAAGCAGGTTGGGCAGAAGGGGTTCCACGGCAGGGCAGAGCAGAGCGCAGTGCAGGGGGGGGGGGAACAGAGACCGAGTGAGCAAGCATCCAACATCCACTTCTGGCACTGGAACCGCCGCCGCCACCCACCACCACACCACCCCAGCCCAGCCTTTGTTTGAATTTTTACGCCGTGGTGAAATTTTTTTCCTCGTCTTTGGGCCCGCCGGTCGTGGGCGTGCAAAGTCCCCCGCAGGTATCTGCTAGCAGATGCCATGTACCTTAGCCCCGTATGGCTGTTTTGGTGGTGAGGATGAGGGAGGGGGACGGTTCATCAGCGCGCCCTCACTGATTCAGTGCTTGCTTGGACTGATCGCGCTTTACGTTGAAGAGGTGATTCACTCGTAGGATACATAGCAATAGTCCATCGCTGGCGCCTATCGGTGTTCGTGAACGCGCTTCAAGCCGTTGTCCGCTGGTTGCTGTGGCAAAGCGTGGCCGCGCGAGACATGAATATCGTCCTTGGCCTGGGAGATACGGCGCAAGACCAGCCATCAACCATCGACGACCAGCCTGCAAGACTCGAGATAACTCGAGCTTCATGGACAGCGGCGCAATATCAAGTTATCATTTAGCTAGATCCTCCATCTCTCCCCGTTCCCCTCGTAGACTTGCGCCCAATACCCCGTGAGATGCCCTCCGTCGCCCACGTACCATTCCGTTCCTCCCCTCAGGCTGATTCTGCCCGCCAAACTCACGATGGACTGGACCCCTCTGGTACCGCCCAGGCAAGCGCCCGACAACCCCCGCGCTGATTGGGCAGAGCCGCTGGAAAACTGCCAGTGCGAGGGCCGAAAAAAACCTCAGTCCTGTTAGGGCTTGCCGCTTGCTGCCAGCTGGTTGCCCCGCGCGCGCAGCTGCCACCCCTCCCCCTCCACCCACCCGCCGGCCGCCTTTTAAATCTCCTCTTCCCACCACCGGCTTTGATTTTTTCTTCCCTTCTGCTCTTCGTCTCGCATACCCGGTTCAAGCATCCGATCTGCGATTTTGTATGTGCCCTTTCCCAACTTTGAGAGTGCCTCTTCCCTCTTGGCCTCAGACTTCCATCAAGCTCTTCGCCTGCTAACATCCGTCGCTGCAGAACGAACCAAAACACATTCCGATTCACATCACTCAACCGCCAAAATGGGGTACGTCGCCTTCTGAGGCATCGCAGCCTCGCCTGCTCTCCACCACGCGGGCCACCATCAAGAGCATCCAGACTGACAACCTCACAGTAAGGAGGAGAAGACTCACCTTAACGTCGTCGTCATCGGCCACGTCGACTCTGGCAAGTCGACCACTGTAAGTTTCTTCCCGCACCTCGACCGGCTTATCCTGGCTGTGTCACCCCGCTATCTCCAGCGCGGGGTATTTCGCAACTCTTTGCTGACAATCATCAACAGACCGGTCACTTGATCTACCAGTGTGGTGGTATCGACAAGCGAACCATCGAGAAGTTCGAGAAGGTTGGTTCCCATTTCCCCGATTCTGCCCTCCACGATCGTCGATTCCTACGAGTCCGCGTTTGCACCCGACACACGCCTTTCACCCCGCGATCAAAAATTTTCACACCTCTCAAATGGTTTTTTTTTGGTGGGGCGGGCTTTTTACCCCGCCGCACACACGTCTTTAGGAATTTGCCCTGCCCCACCATAGGAACACCAAGTCACCGTCTCGTCATCGTCACACACTTTGAAAACAATACTGACAGCGCTGTCTAATAGGAAGCTGCCGAGCTCGGCAAGGGTTCCTTCAAGTATGCCTGGGTTCTTGACAAGCTCAAGGCCGAGCGCGAGCGTGGTATCACCATCGACATTGCTCTGTGGAAGTTCGAGACTCCCCGCTACTTTGTCACCGTCATTGGTAAGTCACAGACACCGCTCAGTTACTTGCGATGAATCATATCCTAACATCCATCCCCAGATGCCCCCGGTCACCGTGACTTCATCAAGAACATGATTACTGGAACTTCCCAGGCCGATTGCGCTATTCTCATCATCGCCGCCGGTACTGGTGAGTTCGAGGCTGGTATCTCCAAGGATGGCCAGACCCGTGAGCACGCTCTTCTCGCCTACACCCTGGGTGTCAAGAACCTCATCGTCGCCATCAACAAGATGGACACCACCAAGTGGTCCGAGTCCCGATTCCAGGAGATCATCAAGGAGACCTCCAACTTCATCAAGAAGGTCGGCTACAACCCCAAGGCTGTCGCTTTCGTCCCCATCTCCGGCTTCAACGGCGACAACATGCTTACCCAGTCCACCAACTGCCCCTGGTACAAGGGATGGGAGCGTGAGATCAAGTCCGGCAAGCTCTCTGGCAAGACCCTCCTCGAGGCCATTGACTCCATCGAGCCCCCCAAGCGCCCTCTTGACAAGCCCCTCCGTCTCCCCCTCCAGGATGTCTACAAGATCGGTGGTATCGGAACGGTGCCCGTCGGCCGTATCGAGACTGGTGTTATCAAGCCCGGCATGGTCGTCACCTTCGCCCCCGCTGGTGTCACCACTGAAGTCAAGTCCGTCGAGATGCACCACGAGCAGCTCACCCAGGGTCTCCCTGGTGACAACGTCGGCTTCAACGTGAAGAACGTCTCCGTCAAGGAGATCCGACGTGGAAACGTCGCTGGTGACTCCAAGAACGACCCCCCTCTGGGTGCCGCCTCTTTCACCGCCCAGGTCATTGTCCTCAACCACCCTGGCCAGGTCGGTGCCGGTTACGCTCCCGTTCTGGATTGCCACACTGCCCACATTGCCTGCAAGTTCGCCGAGATCCAGGAGAAGATCGACCGCCGTACCGGAAAGTCCGTCGAGTCTGCCCCCAAGTTCATCAAGTCTGGTGACTCCGCCATCGTCAAGATGGTTCCCTCCAAGCCCATGTGTGTTGAGGCTTTCACCGACTACCCTCCTCTGGGCCGATTCGCTGTCCGTGACATGCGTCAGACCGTCGCTGTCGGTGTCATCAAGGCCGTCGAGAAGGCCGCTGCCGGCGCTGGCAAGGTCACCAAGTCCGCTGCCAAGGCTGCTAAGAAGTAAACAGCTTACTTTCTACGCAACCTCCTCGACAGGGATCTCAGCACTACGATCTCTTACCCACGAACTGATGTTCTCACTTCTACGACGATATGATCTTCCTTGCTTTGCATGAGCACTCGGCTTTTGTCTTGGGGCACATATTGAGAGGCTGGGATCAGGAACTACTGGGTCGGAACCTCATGTTGTGCTAAACAACCAAAAATAAAATAGAGTCTTGAAGTGATTCCTGCAATAACCACCTTGTGTCTTGTGAACTGTGATGTGATCATGATGTAATGTTTGGTGTTGATCCCTCTCGGATGTGTACATACTCAGCTTTCTATGGTGCCGAACTTTTGTCGACTTGGAGATGTTCCTATTTTGGTTGGTTGTCCTCCATGTCGCAGATGCTTGTGGAGTGAGTCAGTAGAAAAAGTGGGCGATGCCATCTAAACCACGTGCCGTGGGTCTCGACATTGACGCCATCTCAATGCATTTGGAGATTCGTATCTTACATCAACTATAGCTACAACTAGTATACAGAATTATTTCGTCTATGTCCACTGTCATCTATATCCCTTACATTCATTGTCTATTTGTCGTTGTCGTCACCCTTGTTCGCACGCCGTTTTGCTGGCGGTTTGCTAGGGTTTGTTTGTTGCTCACTGGACGAGTCCTGAGCGGCGATTTTAGAGAAAGCTGTTGTGGTGGGCGTCTCGGTGTCGGTTGTTGAGGGGGATTGCGAGCCTTCTCTGGGTAGGGTGTCCTGGACGGAGCGGTCTTCCACGGGTGAAGAAGCCTCGAGGACCGTGGTCTTCGACTCGATTGTCTCGATGGCTTCTGTGTCGGCGGGTTCGGTCCTGTGTCCCGCTTCTTCTGGGACATCCCCCGTCGGCTTCTTTCTTGAAGAACGCGTTTCCGAGGCGAACAGCTTGCTCAGCTCGGCTTCGATTTGCTCGGTCGATAGTTCGTTGTCCTCGATCTCGTCGTCGTTGAAGTCGTCGTCGTCCCACTCATCCAGGATAAAGGAGTCGCTACCCGTGTTGTTGGAGCTGTCTTTGAATAGGCTTGGCTGGTTGGGTGCGTTGCTGGCGGGAATGCTGCTCGTTGCTGGTCCTGATGAGGGGTTGGCAGGCGCTGATCGTTCGGGTCTCGCGGCGATGTTGAATGGGTCGTCCTCGTCTATCTCCTCTTCTTTCGTGGCGCGGGAAGCCTTCTTGCCCCTTCTGCGGCTCTTTGTAGGCGTCTTGAACTGATCGAGTTGGTCTCCGGCCCTGTTGGAGAACTGTTTGAAGAATGCCTTTTCGGACATCTTGGGTGTCATGGGAACTTCGGCCGTTGACTTCCCCTGTTCAGTAGGTTTCTTGAGAGGCTCCTCAGCCTCCTGAGCAGGCTGTTTCGCAGACTTTCTGGTCGGGTTCTCAGCAGGCTCTTCAATCAGCTTCTCAGCAGACTCCCCACTTAGCTTCGCAGCAAGTTCTTTGGTAAGCTCTTCGGCAGGCTCTATGAACGGCTTCTTCTTAGCAAGCTTCTCATCATGCTTCTTCGTAGGTTTCGTAGCAGGCTTAGAATTGTCAGACTTGAGTTTCCTCGTCCCAATCAGTTTCTTAACAACCAGTGGATCCTTGCGTTTCTTGTCCTCTGCTGGCTCATCCGCATCCCACTTGATCAAGGGGATCTCTTCTGCATTGGGATCAACTTCCGAGACAACGAAGTCCTCACCGAGCTCTTCCTCGGGTAGGTCATAGCTAAAGTCCTCAAATTGCTGTGCTTTGGCAGACTTGTGGCCCTCAGTCCATGAGAAGAATTTGCCTGCTGCCGTGTCCTCTACACATCGGAGGAAGCTCTCGCGCTGCTCGTCCTGGAAGGCGACTGCCGGCGCTCCTGGGCGACCTGTCTGAAGAGTGACCTCTTGACGATTGCCACCGTGTTGGCCAGCCTCAATCAGGGAGTAACGGAGCGTGTGGCCCTGCCACGGTATCTCGATGCTTTGGTGGATCTCAATGCCGCGGAAGGCATACAGCACGTCGACGTTGGTTTCTGATGCCTTGCTGCCTCGGGAGCGAACGCCCAGCCAAGTTTCGGGAATGGAGAGGGTAACCTCCTTGGGCGTTTGGAGACGGCCGAGTCGGAGATTGAAGCGCGAAATCTCGAGAAACTCCTGGAGTCGTGGCTGCTTGATATCGAGGGGAAGATGGCGCTCGTTGACGAGACGCACATCAACACTCTTTGCGGGAAGCATGACATCGTTGACGTGCCAGGGCACCTCACACTGAAGAACAGCATTGTCGGGAACTTCAAACCGCCCCGTGGTGGACTCGGCTGTAATTGGGATGCGCAGGCGGACGGCGGGGCCTTTCTTCTCCGGACTCGTCGATCGGCCGACATCAGGCGCGAATTTGAGGATGATGACTGACGACTCAGTGACAAGTTCGTCGTCTTCTGGTTTGAGGGCAGAGAATGATGCAGGGTGAGGAGTGACGGGGGCCAGTATGCGGCGTTGTCGGGAGAGCTTGGCTGTTGACAGACTTGCATCGGAGTGAAGGAGGTGTCCGAACGTGGCAGTGGTGAGAGTGGTGCTGAATCTGCCCGCAGGGTACTCCGGGAGTGATACCGAGTTGACTAGGTCGAGAGGAGCTTCAGGCGCATCACCTGAGACTCCCACAGGTGCGACGTATCTCATCCACTTGCGGAGCTTATCTCTCCAAGCCATGCTCCTCCGTTCTCGGTTGAAGCCGATGAAGAGACCGCCAGTGCCACTAGCAGGGTCCAACGGTGGAATGCACTGAACCTTTTCGACGAGACCACGGCTCGCGGCGGTGGTCAATAGTCGGAGAACGGTGTCCGCTTTGTCTTCGTTTCGCACACGAGGAGTGTTGTCCGGGGCCTTTGCACCCTCAGCGAACCATGAGACTTGAAGTGTCTGGACCATTGTTAGCATTGAGGCATGAAATTACGAGCATAGGTAACATACGACGTCCTTGCCTTGCCTGTGCAGTCGCAGGGAAGTAGCTGTGATTTCGGCAAGGGTTTCCAGTTCGGCGGCAGATGGAATGTGCTTGGTAACCTGGCTAATGGGTAACATGCGATGTTGGACGTTTTTCAGGTGCTTGTCTAGTCGTTCCAGGATGGCGTAGGTCGAGACTTTCCGAGCGGTGATGTTGAGACGGCATTCGCTGGATGTTGTCGAGATCTTTTCGTTGTTGGACTCGTCGAGGAAATCGTTTCGCGCTCCTTTCAAAAAAGGCGGCTTGCCGACTTTGATACCCTGTTAGTTGAAATCTCTAGATACATCCGGATCTTACTCACGGGAAAGAAACTTGAAGTAGTGGGGGTCGACCCAGACGAAGGCCTGTCCGATGGAATCCACATGTTCTTGAACGCCAATCTTCCATTTCTGGACGATGAGTTTTTGAATGTAGCTGTACTTGTAGGCGACCTTCCCGGCTGGCATGGAGTTGAATGGCGCCCAGGGCATCTGCTTGACGATCCATGGATAGTTCCCCAATCCCGTATCTCCGACGCCTGCCTCCATTTCGTACTCGCGAATGTACTCTCTCAATTGGTTGGTCGTGAAGCCGCTGAAAAGAGCGTTCGAAAGTTTTTGGAAGTCCCTCGCTCGGAGGGTCCTGGTATCGGGTCGTAGCTCATTGATGTTGTTCCAGACTTCCTCCCTCGAATCGACTTCCACTCCGCTATTGGCCGGGCTGAGTAGCTTCCAGTCGATTTCCGAGGTAGGCAACAGGGGCTTCTCTTCGATTTCTCTCGTTGTTCTTTTGTCGAAGCGCATCTTGTTTGGGTTCTTCAGGATGATGGCATCGGCGGGGACGCCGAGGGCAGACACACCGAGGGGCTGGTTGTGGAGGAGGCGATGGCGCAGTACGTTGTCTTGGGTGTCTATCGGATCGAAGTCTGGGAGCACTGGTATTTCGAGCGTGGCATCGGATGAGAACGTGGAGTGGTGTTTCGGCATATGCTCGGCGGAGGAGTATGCAGAGGAATCGGATCGTCGTTCGTAGGACTTGGTCGGCACATCGTCGTCTCGTTTTGGCTTTGATGTAGATCTCCCAGTCCGACTGGGTTCAGTTGGAATCCCGGTAACCTCAGCAAGAAACCTGTCGATCTCGTCGGAGATGGATAGGTCGGGATCAAATCCTGGCGAGTTGAAGTCAACATCGTCCTCATCGACAATATCTTCGTCGAGTACTTCCTCGTCGAGTGCTTCGTTAAGTAGTTGTCCATGCTTGTTGTCAATTGCCTTCTGCACACCCAAGCCAGGAATTTGGTCGGATGCCAATGCCTCAATCTTGGCCTTGTCGTGCGAGTTCGAGTCCGACGCGAAGCGCCGTCGTTGACTGAGACCGAGGGCATCCCGCCGGGGAAGAGCGCGGAAGCCGAGCACCGCACTGCGTTGATTTAGGCTGATCCGGCAAGACAGGCATATGCGCGATACACGCGCCGCCCTTGAAATCATGGGTAAAATAAGAACTGAAGAAGCGCGGTCATTAAAGAGGTGAAATGCGACGTCGTGGCGGGCTTATTGGGGGGTCTGAGAATGATGTAGGAAGCTTGGAAATTTTGCCGATAAGCGATAAGGGATAACAAGGGATAACGGATAGACGATAAGATTAATTGCCAAACGCGACCGGCATCCGACCGCGTCTAAGCTCTGAGGCCCCTCCATTCATTCATTGTTCTTTACGCAACTTGCCATCGTCTTTGTTCTCAGTTCGGATTCTGCTATTGCATTGAGGACCTGAAACGAAACATATATCTGCTCCTTCGTCTCAAGTTGAATTCGCCAAGATGCCTCCGTCCCAAAGAAGGCGCCGTGCTGTACGTGATTCACGATGCGACGCCGCGCAAACGCTAACTGAATGAATGGCAGGTTGACGACGACGACCCTGACGAAGATGTCCGTCCTCGACAGCGGCGCAATCGCGTAGACTCGGATGCGGAACTCGAAGACGAACCAAGCGCAGACGACATGGATGCGGACCTAGACCCTGGCCAAAGTGCCGACAACCAGATGGCGAAGAAGCTGATCCGATATGCGATTTCTTGCGAGTACTCGCGAACCGTAATACGACGAGACGGTATCAAGGAGCGAGGCAAGCGCAAGTGAAACGGTTGCTGTGTTGTATCTGACGATTTGCATAGTCCTCGGTAACCAAGGACGGTCTTTCAAGCGCGTCTTTGCTCTGGCGCAAAAGCAGCTGAGAGAAGTTTGGGGCATGGAACTGCGTGAACTGCCCGTGAGAGAAAAGATGACACTCCATGAGAAACGTCAAGGTGCGCAACACCATTTCGAAGTAATGTTATCCTTTGCTAATTAACTGGCAGCGATGAAGAGCAATTCACAACCGAAGTCGGGATCGGGCGCCTACATCCTGTCCTCGACGTTACCAAAGGCCTACCGAACCGCAGCTATTCTTGCACCATCTAAAACACCGAGCGCAGACGACGAGGCAACATACGCGGCATTCTACACCATGGTCATTTCGATGATTTGGCTCAACAACGGCGAGCTTAGCGAGCAGAAGTTGCAGAGATACCTCACCCGCTTGAATGCGGACCAGAATGTGTCAATGGACAAGACGGAGGCGATTCTGAAGAAAATGGAGAGGCAGGGCTACGTGCTCAAGAAAATAGACAGACCGCCGGTTGGCCAGGACGGCGACCAGATGATAAGCTGGCACGTCGGGCCTCGTGCTAAAGAAGAGGTCGGCCTGGATGGTGTGATAGGCATGGTGAAGGAGGTCTATGGGGAATGGAACCCTGATCTGGAGAAGAAGCTCATGTCGAGCTTGAGCATCAAGGAGCGGACAGGCCAAGAAGAGGACGAGGAAGAGGAAGAAGCCGACGTAAGCCGGAGGCAGACGATGGACGTGGAATGACGAGATGACGAGCAATGCCTGGTGATATTATACCCAAACACATGTCTCTATGAGGTCTGCGAGACCTAATGAGGCAGAAGCCTAACAATACAGAAGCAAGTTTCTTCCAAGTGCCCTATTTCGGTAGGGGTATCTTCCCAAAACGCCAGTTCGTGTAGATCAAATCAACCCAGAAACTCCGAGACATGTAACGCTTGTCTATTCTTTCCCAAACGCTCCCTCGTTGCCTATGTTTCACGGGGCGGCGGCGCTCCGCAGGGCTGGATCATTTTCTGCAGTCACATATCAGCGTCACGCTTGTTTCCATCATGTCGCAAAGACTTACCCGGATCATCTGGGCCCGGACCTTGACAATGGGCTCGTTCTCCGCCAGGGCGATGTACGAGAGCAGCGGTCGGTGGCCGGCGATGGAAGAGTAGGTGTCGCGCTGGATGTTGGTGCGCCATTCCCAGCTGGTGGTGTCTGGGTGGCCTGTACCGACGTACTTGGCCTGGAGGCGCTCGAGTTCTTGCTGGTTGCGGAGCTTGTCGGCCTAGAAGGGGGTTAGAGGCTGGAAGGAGAAGGGGATGGGAGGGACAGGGGACATTACCATTGTAACTGTGGATCAAGCCGAGATTGGTGGTTTAGCTGGAGGAAGGCGAGTGTTGTTGGACGGAACTTGGAGCATCGTGATGCTGGACCGAGTATTTGCGGGCGCGGACGCGATGCCGCTTGAACTTCGGCTAAGCTCATCCTCACTGAGATGTCGGGTCGGCAACGCGGTTTCATCCTCTTTGATGAACCCAAGATCGTATAAGATACCCTAACAAACGCGTTGAAATCTGATAAATCAGGTAATCCCAAGTCGGAACTTATATTTCACTTCGAACCGTCGTTGCACTTCTGATTCAGCCCTAAACGCCAACCATCGCCTCCCTATTTTCACTCAGAGTTCAGTCTCACTCTAACTTCCAGGGGCAACACCAGTCGACCTCTAACGAGGATCCCATCAGAATCATTAGCCTGAACTACGGCTCTAAAAGAAATCACGCGGTCGGACTCCCTAGGATGGCAGGGTCTACTAAATATGCTCTGCCGGAGCATTGGACAGAACTCAGCGCGGCGAGGACACACAGGCAACAATGCGCCGACCAAGTGAACGCCGTCAAGAGGTCATGCGCCGCGGAATGCGGAAAGAAACACGTATCGGATTGTCCACAATGCTTCCCCAAGGCGCTGGACAGGATGCGGGCGCGGTACTGCGACGTCGAGGACCGGGAGTGGTTCTCCCAACGGAGGGCCTTCCTCAACGAGCTGGACATGCTCTTCGCCGACGCCAAGGAGCACAAGGTCGACTTGAAGTTCATCGAGGAGCAGATCGAGTCGGAGAAGGAGGCGTGGTATCGCTGGGTCCTGCGGATGTATCCCGAGTTTCTCACCGCTGGCGAGAGCGGTGTGGACCAAGAGGAGCTGAGGGGCATGTTGGACGACCCGGACCGGTCACGACAAGAACTCATCGAGAGCGTCTGGAAGGGCGTCGGGAAGCCGGCCACGTGGTCATCCGACGTTGATACGTTTGCGGACAAGATGGCGAGCACCAAGAACTCGGCCTCGGAGCTCAAGAAGCTGTACGTCGCATACCTCTTCAAAGACCGGTCAACGGGCGCGGTGCTAGAGCATGCGCAAAAGTACCTCGACGTGTACGAGTCGAGCGACGCGATGCCGCTGGAGGAAGTCATCAACCGAATCGTCCAGGATCACCGCGCCAGCAGGAACACGCAACCGCAGCGGGACGGCCACGAAGCACGCCTCGACGAGCTGCGGCGGGCGAGGACGGCGTTTGAGCAGAACAGACTACAGGCTAAGAGCCGACTACAGGCAGCTCAGGCGCCGGCCGTCGCGGATGAGCTTTACAACCTGCCCCCGTGCGCGGCATGCCAGAAGCAGGCGGACCCTAAGGACGTCTTCTCGTGCTCGCTGTGCCAGGTCATGGTGCAGATCGGTGCCGCCATGAAACTGACGGTCTACTGCTCGACGGAGTGCTTCCACGAGAAACAGGTACGGACCCGTGTGGCACATGATGGATTGGCGCGAGGAACTGACTGTGGACAGGACGAGCACGTGGACAAGGAGCACGACTGCGAGGCTGGGGATGAGTGTGTACAGAACGTGGACGTGTACATGGAATCGATGAACAGATTGCGGGAACCGGTGGTCTGCAACGACTGCATGGCCGAGAAGCAGTCTACCATCTACTGCTCGATGAGATGCGCAATGTGGGAGCTAACGAACCACAGAGTAAGGAAACACGGGGCCAATACGGCTGTGTCGCAGGAAGAGGTCGAGACGCTGGTCTCGCCGCTGTGGAAGCTGGTGGACAAGACGCTCGAGGAGGGGAGTCCCGGGCTGAAGTATTTGGTCGCTGAATGACGGAGGGTCGAGGAAGTGTGAATAGCGTCATAGACTGACTGTCTGTATTAGTAGATGGAAAAGGAATACCCGGAAATGAGAAATGGTTAGTTGTATAGTGAGAGAGTTGTCTAAGAAGCCGTCCAGTCATCTAACGACAACGACAGTCTAATGCAAGCACTCTGTCACGATCCGCGGCGCCGAGTGGAGTTTGGCGGGCGACTTTCTGTGTGGGGCATTCGATAAGTTCCGAGACGCGCCGGCATCTTTTATATCGGCACGGGACGTCTTTGGCCCGGATCCGGGGGTCGAGGAACTACATCTTCTAGTACGTGAAGCCGCATCGCCGACAGCGGCTGCCACGTCGTCTGCTACTACGTACAAAGAAGGCTCTGGATAATTACTTCATATCACGTTTGTGTGTCTACAACAACCTAAGCATCATCCCGTCTCAGGGCCGAATCCTGATCGTTTCGTCTCTCCATCTGGCCGAAACCATGGACGTCGACAACAGCAACGACAACAGCAACGACAACAGCAACGACATCTCCCCCGCAGGCGAGGCCAGCGCCGCGGCTTCTCCGCGCAAGAGAGTCTCCACGGCGTGCGAGGCGTGCCGCGTGACGAAGATCAAGTGCGAGCCGAGCGAGCAGCCCGGCGTGTGTCGCAAGTACGGCGTTTCCTCCCGCCCGGTCGTAGAACTACCCAACTGCTGCCTTTTTCCCTCTCTCGCGATGCTCATGTGTTTCTGAAAAACTTCTAGGTGCCTCGACTCCAAGAAGGAGTGCATCTCGCGGACCGGCCCGCGCACTCGGCGGCGGAGATCCAAATTGTAGGCTTACACGGCAGCCGGCGCCGCCACTGACTTGGGCTGACTATTGTGTGTCGTGATGTATCCAGTGTCGTCGATGGCCCTCACCGACAGAACCAGTCGCCGCCGGTACCGGGTCCGTCCAAGACCTTCACCATCGACTTCGACGTGCCGTCTCTGCACGATGTCGACGAGAACTTCGACTCGCTGCGGGACACGCACGCGGCGATGATCGAGGCCATCTTCCCGCCGGAGCCGGACTCGGACTTCACGTCGTCGTCGTCGCCCGCCAACATGACCGGCTTCCCGACGCCGCCGTCCTCGCACAGCCACTCGATCCAGTCGCTGCACGCGAAGCCGCAGTTCAACCTTGACTCGGCGGCGTCGCTGCTGGCCTCGTTCCGCGGCATGCTGGTCCACTTCCCCTGCGTCGTGCTGAAGCCCGAGGAGACCGTCGCCAGTCTGGCGGCGTCGCGGCCGTTCGTCTTGCTGGCCATCCTCGCTGCGGCATCTGGATCGCGCACTCTGCAGGGCCACACGCTGTACGATGAGGAGTTTCGGAAGGTGTTGGGGCTCAAGTTCGTCGCTGGCGGGGAGAGGAGCCTGGAGCTTCTTCAGGGCATGCTCATCTACTGCGCCTGGTATCCCTTTCACCTCCGGCCCAAGAACAAGCAGGCCTTCCAGTACGTTCGCATGGCGCGGGATCTGGTCCGCGATCTGGAGCTGGACCAGGCGATACCGGACCTTGGCGGGGCGGATTCCGAACTCGACAAAGAGCAGCTCGAGAAGGTCCGCACGTATCTGTCTTTTTACTACGGGGTGTCACAGTACGTCCGCTCCACCATCTCCGGACCGTCTTGCTCACAAACAGTTCCAGTTCGATGTCGGCGTGGAAGAAGATGGAGGACCTGCTGGCACCATTCACCAGCTGGACAGCCACCTGCTGCGACACGCTGCAACGTTGCGCCGAGTGCGACGGCGACTTTGCCTTGAGTTATCTGGTGCGGTTGGCCAGTCACACCAACGCCGCGAACATGGCCATCCACGAGAACAAGGGCACGTCTCAGCAGCAGAGCCAGCTAGTTCTTCTCGGTCTGGGGCTGCAGGACCGGGAGCTTCGACAGGCTATGCTGCCTCACATTGCTCGCTCCGGTAGGTGAAGCCGTCTCAAAACGTGTCGAGCCCCAAGCTTATTATGCCTTTCAGTGCCGGTCAAAATGGCAGCCATGTTCTTCAACATCTATCTCAACGGCGGCTGCCTCCTGCGCATCGGGCGTTCCAAGACGGCTCCCCCAGGCTTCGTCGCTCCCACGGCGGCCAAGCTGCGCCTGTGCGTCGAGAGCCTCAAGACGTTCTTCACATATATCCCCACCGTGGGCCAGGCGACCTTCATCTCCTTCACTAGCATCGACTGGAACAAGCTGATCCTGTCGGTGATCCTGGGCGTGCGGCTCTCGTTCCCGCTGCCCGAGGTGCCGGACTGGGACGACGGCTGGGCGCGCAAGGAGCTGCGCTTCATCGAGTTCCTGACGCACATGTGCGAAGACGTGGACCTGACGCCGGTCAACACGCGCGTCGACGTGCTGTCGGCCAGCCGCGTGGTGCTGCGCGTGGTCAAGGACAAGTACGACCGGCGCATGGCGTTGCACGCAAAGGCGGCTGACAGGAGCACGCACGGGTGCCCGATGTTCGACAGCAGCATGGCGTCGTTCATCTCGTCGTGGGATGCAAACTTCGACATCAGCGCTGCGCCGGCCCGGGGACCGGAGGGCCAGCAGCCCGTGTTCCATGACCTGTGGGCGACGATGACGATGGGATGGGCGGATGGGAAGCCGGACGAGGAATAGACGGCGTCGTTGGAGATATAATTGACCATGTATAGGGATGAGAGACAAAAGTAACTGATGGCTATCAACTCTAGGACAAATATCCAATCTAGTCTACTCACCTTCTCGCCTCTGTCGTGCAGATGACCAGGGGTCGATCCTTGGACTTCATCTCCAGCATCGCAAGCGACACCAGGCCTCGACGGAATGAGAACTAGATCACATATCCATTATCGACCCTAGCCGACGACAACTCCCGCACCGTGTCCAAAGGATGACGGATGAAAAGCGAAGCCGGGTATGGATCCGTCGCCTACGTTTGCCCGAGAACCGGTGCAGGGGAGCCTGATCTGATGGAGAAAAGAGCGCAGTAGATAGATATTTAGAATGAGACGAGACAGCGCAAGGATATGGTTATATGACTATGGATATTCGTACATGCTTGTCTATAACCAAGTCTGGGATGGATCAGGGTTATGACTATGTATGAAGGCTCAGCCGGCATGTCTGCTTCAAGGCGATTGACTGAACACGTCCTCCCTGCTGTTTGGTCTCATCTCATCTCATCTCATCCATCCATCACCTTAACATGGGGATCCTCGCCCATAAGCCCGGCTTCTCGGGCCGCATGATCGCCAATAGGGCTATCTATCCGTCCAGTCTTTGAACACCATGTCACCCATTGCCCTTCTCTCCCGTCTTTCATCTCCTTTTTATCATCACTTTCAAACCCTCTCCTCTCACACGCCCCCTAGGATACAAAAGCAAAAACCTGGCACCCATCGCCACCTCAACCCCCATTTCCCATCTGCCGGCCTCGTCTGCGTGGCGTCATAGTGTCCTCGCCTTGAGCTTCCAGCCACTCACTCGCTCGCAATCTCATGCATCCGTCCTCAAACGTTTTACCCACCGCGCGCGTGCGAAGGAACCCTGGCCATCACATCACATCCCTGGAGAAGAACCTCCTTCTCATAAAAGAAAAATAACACCATCCTTGCCCCCCCCTCCCAAAACGTTACCCCGGTTGAGTGAACCTGCTGCAACCGTCTCGACGTGGAAATCGGGGGACCTGGCGGAAGGGGGGTATATCGGCCGGTGTTATATTAGTTATCAGGCTCAACCCGCCACGCCGAGGAAAGCCAAGGCAAGGCAACTTTCGCACATGATGCCGGTATCTGCAATTTGTCTGTCGGCCTTGGTATGTACTCGTGTACTCATGTACATCTGTCCAGCTGTCCACCCACCAGCCACACCTACCACTTACACACAACCACACAACCACACAACCACACTTACACACATCCACAACCACAACCACAACCACCACTTATTCCAGTATACACGACCACACCACCATACAGAAAAAGCAGCTGTCTACTCGCTGTCCACACCGTACCACACAGACCTACGCATGCACCGCCAGTCACCCCTCGATCCCTGCCTCTCTTCCCCCCCCCATTTCTTTGCCTTACCCTCGCCTCGGCCCCGGGCCAGAATGCTTCCCTCCCTCCCTAATGGACCGGCCCGTGGGTTTCCCGTCCGTCCCGCCATCCAGCAATCCCTCCATCTTCCCGTTCAAGTTGCCGCCGCATCTAGAAATACATAACGTCATGACTTGACAACTAAAAGCCACACCTGTCCATCACCTGCCCTGCCAATTATCCCATAGCATCGAGATAGAGGTGCTGGAGACCACTGCACCGGCCAATAGAGACTCGTGGTGAATCTGCAAACGCTCGCCCCCAGCATCCACCCAGTGCACCGTTACGCTGCAACCGTTATCCAAAATATCTTGCCCGGCTTCAAGCACGTTGCAGTGAGACAGGACCTCCCACCTCTCCATCAGTGAAACCGTAACTGCAGGTCAAGCACCAAGCATTCGGCATATTCGGGCAACACAGAAGTTCGTCATGCTCGAGTCATTCTCCCTCTGATCTAACTGCGTTTTGCATTGATTCTAAAGCTACCTTGCACTACCCAACCAAAAACCGAAAACAACAACCTAGTCAAACACGGTGGCCACACAACTTGTACCATCAGAGTCCGGACAACGCAAAACAGCACTGGCATGAATAAACAGAATAACTAAGAAACGCCATGCTTCATACCCATCTCCAAAAAAACGCAACCCCTTTACGGGGCTGTTGAACAAGAAAGCAAGGTAGATTCCGTCCAGCTCCATCCTGTTCCCTTCCTAAGACGACACCAATTGAATTGAAACCAGTGGCTGAACGTGCCCATACATCCGTAGGCCTCCGGCGTCCAGCATGTCCAGAACCAAAATATCGACATCTCCCAGAGTGTGATACAGCGCCAGGTTCGCCGTGGCTGACCACATGTGAAAACCCAGATAATGCAGACGCTATTTGCTCCTATGCCAGGGGATATTTGCTGGCATGCGTTCGTGAATCCGTATCCTCATGTATCCATCCCGATGCTCCTTCCGTCGAATGCGATATGGTGCGGAACGGCCGCTCCTGTTTCTTCCTATGCTCCGACCAACCCAAAACGTATCCTTGTCGTCCTAGAGAACTCCCAACGTTGCCACGGAGGCCAAGTCCATGTAATTGTCCACCCAAAAAAAAGAAAAAGTAAAAGTAAATCATTCGATCTTGTCCATCTTCTGGATACCGTTCTTTGTGCCACAAGTCGTCCCCGTTTTCTCCTTTTTTTTTTTTTTTTGTGGTCCACGTTTTCCGCTTTTGCCTTTTTTTATCCGTCTTGTTCCGATGCAGTGTGTAGTGAGTTTCTGAAGACCGAGGCTTTGAATAGAAAGGCGAACGAGAGCTTTGCCTGGATATCCGCAATATGGGATCGCCCATGATTTCTTCCGTGACCTTCAATGCCAGGGCTTCCGATTCGTAGTGCGACCGAATTCCTGACATATGCTGAGTGATCGATCCTAAAACTCCCGCTCAAAAGATCCGGTGAGGTGTCTAGTCCCGGCAGACATTGTGATGTGGCAAGCAAATGGTACGACTGGGGTTGTGACCCCGAGCCAAATGCTAAGCCGTCCGGGCCAACAACACGCCATGCTCAATGCGACAGAAATGCTAACCAGAAAACAACAGCAGAAAGAAACCCAATATAACCAGGAAAATAAAGAACAACTCCTCCATGACCGAGTCAAGCCCCCCGGGGTCTGACCGAGTCAGACTCCTGACCTCACAGAGATCATAAATTCCCAGGCCTTGTCCTAAAACGTAGAGGGGAATCATCCAGGTGTAAAAATCCAACTCAACACCGAAAAGAAAACAGTAAAAGATCTAGCAGGGCCTTGATGTAAAAAAGCATGACTGAATGGTGTTGCGAATACCTCGCGATGAGAAAAATAAACAAAAACAAACAAAGGGTTGTCGAAGTAGAAAGAGAGATCCCACGGTGTTCGCCTACCGTCCTGAACGATCAACTACCTCCCCATCATATGAGGAGGAAGAAAACTCGGCGGTGTGTTGCTCAGAACTCCGTTAGGAGTCGCAGCCATGTGACCACCATACACAGGCCCATTCCAGCCGTTGTTTACAAGCCCTGGGAATCCCGCTACGGCGTAGGGATGACCATGCCCGGCGTTCAAGGCTGGAGGGCCATGATAGTTGCCACGACCAGACCCGAGACCAGGTGGTGCCGAGAGTCCCGGAGGAGGGCCGTTTGTGTTTGCGAATCCGTTGACTGACCCGGCCATTAATCCATTCATCGTTGCAAGGGCAGCCGAATTGCTCTGGCTCGGTGCCTGTCCAGACCTAACTCCGAGGGGATTCTTGGAGAAGCTGAGTCGAATGCCGCCCTTAACACTGTTGTGCAAAAGCTGGCCATAGAGCTCATGTAGAGCCTTGGTCGCAAACGACACATCCTCAAATTCGACAAAACACATGGGCCCGTTCTGCTTGGTACGGAAACAGAGTCGTTTGTAGCCCCGTTGCTTGGAAAACATCGCCTTGAGTTCCTCTTCCGACGTATCGATCGGGAGATTGCCAACGTAGAGAGTATTGCAAGGCGGGTTCTGGTCGGCGGGGTTGACAGGCGGAAAGTTGTGTCGCTGGAACGGCTGGTTACTCATCGGGTAAGCAACGCCTGGGCTTGACCCGTTCATCGGGGACATGGGGCCGGGGTGCGCCGACATCGCTGTGATATACGGAGGCAATGATGATGGCCCCGATGGCGGCTGACTGTTCGTGTTCAGAGTCAGACCAGCCATCCTGCTAATGGGAATTTGGGGCGCTGTTGCGCGCCTCTGGTTCGTTGCCCCGTTCTCAGCGTAAGCGACGGGGTCTTTCAAGAGATCGCTAGTCTCATCGTCATCGGTAGAATCATTAGCAATAAGGGACTTTCCGGTTATCCTCTGGGGTTCAGAGAGATGATTGCCGATGGGCGACTGCGGCGAGAACAGATTCTGGTAGTGAGCACTGGCGTCGGGGTTGGGGAGTTCGTGGCCAGGATATACTCCATTTGACTGCGGGGAGATATTCTCGAGCGATTGAAAGGTGCCGTTGAACCGCGGAGGCTGTCGCGACCCGTGGCCCGAGGAAGCCGTCGATGAGGCGGAGCTGGAGGGGTTGGCTGAGACAGGATCGCTCGGGTAACGCCGTGTTGATACGGGACTTGTAGAGAGGATATCGACAATCATTTGAGCGTCGTTTGAGATGTTGGAGCGACCGTCCAGCATGTTCTTGGCTTCGCGCGCACCAGCCATGGTTCGGAATCTTAGCAGGGCGGAACGAAAGCCTGCGTCTTCGGACTGTTCGACAGGGAGCAACTCAACGTCGGCAAGTTCCTTGGACCAAACAACCATCAGGCGCAGAGACTCCTCGGAGGTGTTCAGGGGTAGGCGGCGGATAAGAACGCGAACCATAGGTGAAGGCGAGTTGGAGAAGGGCGTGCCAACAGGCTTGGTTGCTTCGCGATCGAACATCGTGGTCGGGGGATAGAGCGCTGGGGCGGGCATAACGGATCGGAGTGCATGAGCGGGAGGTAGGAAACCCGGAGTAGCCATCACACCAGAGTCGGTGACAGTGGTGGTGGCGGTGGTGGTTGAGGAGGAATAGGGAGTTGCGCAGCTGGAATGTTGTATTGTCGGGAACGCGAATGTCGATGCGCCGGCTGGTGGTGCACTCAGGTCGGCGTTCATCACCTAGCGATGAGGTGCATGCGCTGGGACCAGACCTAATTCGCTGAATCAAGAGGATCTGGGGCCGAATGCGACGATCGTGGAGATCTGTAGACTGGGGGTTGGTCGCAATTGCGAGTGTCGCGATGACGGTGACGGCGGCGGGTATAACGGGAGTCGCAGAGTCGCAGAGTCGCAAAGGGGAGGATGTCGGGGAGAGGCGCGACAGGGCGAACTAAAGTACCTGAGTGAGCGGTGATGGTACGTGATCCTGGCGCGGTAAGATTCGAAGCTTGACGAGCGTGCGACGGGCGGGAGGTGATGAGGAAGGCAGCGTAAGTCGACAATCAGAACCAGAAGCAGAACCAGGGAAGGCTGGAGGGACGAGGGGCTGGATCGATGGAGAGAATTGGGCGTGGATAAGAGTTGCGACAGAGAAGCTGGAGGAGACGTGCTAGAGGGCGACGATGTAGAAGCAACGGGGGGAGAAGTAGCGCGAGATGAGGGCGTGAGAAGCGTGGGTGACAGTGGGCGTGGCAGCGGGAGAGGGTGTGAGAGCGAGAGCGCGACAGAGAGTCGCAGTGGGCGGGAGTGGTGCGAGGTGAAGTGTCCCGGCGTAGGGGAGGGAGATGGGGTGCAGGAAGGGGGGGGGAGGCGTCGTTAATGTAGGGTGCAGCACACCAACGCGCAGCTAAGGAAGAAGCGAAGCGGTATTAGCAGCGGTAGTAGTCGCAGAGCTGTAGCGGCGGTAGAGCGAGCGGTAGTGGTCGCAGCGCAGGCGGGCACGAGCGCAAGGTGAGGTTGAGCGATGTACCACCGCACGCCGAGGTCAGGTATGGATGAGGAAGCGGCGCGGCGGCGGGCGGAGGGGGGACACCGTACACGGGTTGGATCCAAAACCAAAAGCGAGCGAGGCGAAGGGGGCGGGCGAGTGAGAGAGCAAGGAAGAGCGAGGAGGTGGGCGGCCCGACAAGGGAGGGAGGGGGATATTTCAGGCCCAGGTAGAAGTAGGTAGAGGAGGGAGAAGGGAGGAAGGCGAGGGCGTTGTGTGGATGGTTGGCTCGTGGCTCGTGGCTCGTTGGGCTTGCTTGCTGGCGCGCTGGTTCTCGCTGGCTCGCTTGGTGGGTAGGTAGTAGGTAGGTGGATGGGAGAAGATGATGGGTGGGTGGATGGATGGGGGAATTGGATGGGATGGGTGGACGAAGGGCGGGACAAGAGGGACGAGGGGCAGGAGGGACAAGAGAAGTATGTGATGATAGTGAGTAACAGCGTCTCTAATGCTTGCCGCTTGCTTTGCTTTGCTTTGCTTTGCTTTCCGCTTGCTTGGTCGAGGCGCAAGAAACACAGAGCGAGCGTTCAGACTTCACAGTGTGCAGGATTGGGAGTGAGGGTGGGTTCTCTCTCTCTTTTGCTCTCCCTCTCTGAGAGTGTGTCTCCCGTCACTGTCAATCAAAGACACCCCCTGGAGCATGGATGGGTTGGGAGTAATGCTCAGGCGCTGTCGTGCTTTGGTGGTGTGCCCCCCCCCCGTTTCTGTTTTCTGGGTCAGGTCGCTGCAATCGCTCTGCTGGGTCGCTTGAGCTTCTCACTTGCCTGGATAATGGGATCCCCCCCTGACCTGGGCCTGGGCAAGCTGGGCCGCTTGGATCGATGCTGGATCGCTGGGACGCCGGGTCCGCTGGGACGCGCCGGGTCCGCTGGGGATTCACCCGTACTCGGTCCACCAGTCCACCGCCCACGCTCGTGCTAGCACCCAAGAGCCGGGGATGAGGGTCCGCCCCAAGGAAGCTTGGACCGAATCGGGATGGGTTAGACGCTGGGCTGGATGGCCTGTGCTGTTCTTACTGTTGTTTGCTCGAGTTGTCGAGTAACTGGATGGCAATGGGGAGGGGTTGACGGGATGATGTTGATGATGAGGGTGATGATGATGATTCTGGTCATATATGATGACAGGCACCAAACTTACCACCTGGTACCGCCAGCAAAGCCCACTTAATAAACGTGCCAAGTGCGTGCGTGCGTGCGACCACCGCTGAGAGCCCATGAATGCGACACGCTTGCTGGGTGCTTGCTGAAGGCGGCGTTGATACACGATAGTGATGCTTGTGTTGATGACGAAGCTGCTGGTGTCCTGACAAAGTACTAGGTAGCTTTGGCTCCTCAGCCGTTGACTGAGGAGCATCGATCGATTGATGTCATCTCGTGTTGACCCTGATATGTGACGAGTGGGTAGGAGGTAGGGTTGCGACAGGTGGGTGTGAGATGGATACCTCCTCGAAAGGTGGTGTAGATGGGGGATGGAGGGGAGCGGAGGGGGAGCGCTGGGCAAAGGCTGGGGTGAATCCAAATCTCGGGCATGCGCTGCGCGCGAGCTTACTGTCGAAGCATATGAAATTGGTGGGACACGCAGGTCATAATCACTGCACATAGTAGCTATAGTAGAGGGTGGATTGCATGCCCTCCTCCACGCAACTTGGGTTGGGGGACATTAGATGGGATACGTACATTGGACCAGGGGGTCGCCCAAAGCCTCACCTGGCAACAGCCCGAGCCTTGCTTTTTTTTGTCCCGAAGCCTGGTCCCGATGCTTCAGGTGCACAAACATGTTACGGCTCTGTACTCGTACTTTGCACACCTGTTCTGAAGAGAACTCTGATGTCAGGGCCAACGGGAGCGAGAGCGGAACTGCAGGTGGAAGTGGAAGTGGAGTGCCTGGGGGGGTGTCCGCAAATTGGCGTGAGATCGTTTTGGCTCCAGCGCTATCGTACCAATCGGAGAGCGATCGCATTGGGTGGTGCAAAGTTAAAACATGACGAAAGAGAGGTCGTCTGGCATCTGGTGATGGACCCAGGACACCTCGACGCTCCATCCGGTGGAGACCAAGACGATTGATATAAACGCTAATAACTTCGCAAGCGTTGCAAGAAGCAAATCCGACTTGGGGGGCGGGAACGACGAATGCTGACGTTCTTCGTCGCGAATGGGGGAAACGAGGCGAGGCGAGGGTCTGCAAATCTGCACTAGGTGTGCGCTTGGGGCCGGTAGTTGGGTTTGTTGCAGCTCTCGTGAAGAGTGCTGACCGTTTTGTGCATCATTTGCATTGCTCGGTAGTGGACGCTACCAGCCCTGCGTCTTGGGCTCCAGGCCGTCGTTTACTACCGGAAGTAGCTGAAGGCGCAGAAGTAGGGGGATGGGGCGTGGCATTGGTGGCTCTCTGCCGCGGGGGGCAACTGATGGCAGTGGCTTCGCGCCCAGGCAGTCTAGCTGCGAATTGATGTTAAAGCCGTGCTGCTGTGTACCTCGAGCTGCTGCCCGCTGCGAGGCGCTGCACTGCACTGCACGGCGCCCCAAGGACCCGCGGGAAGCAGTTGCTGCGTTGCATGAAAGGAGCGGCTGCGTGAGGGGGAATCGAGTGGGAGTGGTGATGTGGGATTGTGGTTTGCCAGCATGGATGAGCTTGGGTTTGGGAGGTACCGCTGCAGAAGAGAGCAGGCATGTGCCGGCCATGGTTCCTTCCCATCACTGCCAGGACGTCCAACTCCCAACTTGCTTGCGTACAACTTGAACGTCAACATGCGTCTTGCACTTTATTAGACTCCACACTCTACACTCGACAACTCTGTGACTCTACACTCTACAGGTCTGCATTCTGGACTCGCAATCCCCCACCCACTTTGACATCTGGGTTGAAAGCACATCCACCACTCTGCGCGAAACATTCGCCATCGCCCGCAGCGTACGACGCATGGCGAGAGTCCCACGGGCATGACGAAGCATGCGCCCGCACCGTACGCCAGAGGACCCAGTGGCTAACACCGCGCTGCTCCATGAATAACATCCTCTAAAAGCTACTCAGCAATTCCCTCACCCCCAGCATCTGGTGAACCTTGCTGAGGTGAGGGGCTGTGGCAGAATCCGAGTCCAGCGAGAACACATAATTATCGCAGGGCAGCGTCTAGATTAACAGCCGAAGACCCAGAATCGCCATGGCCACGAGGCTTCCTTGCAGTCACAACTCGACAAACCCACGCCGTTTGAAGGCTCCGAAGGGGGGGCGTGTTGTCTCCCACAGGAGCCACGTCCATCACCCCCTGCCCTGTCGATACATGGTACGTACATATGTCCGTCCCCATGCCCGGCCCCGGCCCTGACCCCCGATGTCAAGTGTCCCGAGGAGGCACATCCAAAAGTTGGGCTAGTTTCGATGCAGGACAGGGCAGAACAGGCACAAAACTCGACCTTAGCAATGCCTAGGCAATGGCGGACTGCAGTACGGGGTACTGGAGGGCACGAAAAGAGGGGGCAGTCGACCGGTGAGCAACCATGCAGCATCGGTGGAGAAAACGTGATGCGTCCAAGTCCGTACTTGATTGCTCCTTGGGCGGGTGGGGGGTTTGTGCCCTGTCAATCAATCCGGCATGCAGCCGTGTGCCTTCATTCGTTCCTATGGATACAATGTTCTTGCATCTGGCATCCTATCGGGATACCATGTGGATGGGGAAAGGGTGGTGGTGAGTGGCCCGCTATTCAGCACGATCCTTCTTACGAAGCACACTGAAGCAGTGGAATGCCGTTGTCGCCCTTTGTGGTGGCTGCTCGCCGCGGTCCAAGGTGAAGAGGAGTGAAGGGTGAAGGTAAAGGTGCCAGCCCGAGCTTAGCCTCAGTCCAAGGCGACTGAGAGTTTGGTACACAGAAAGGAAACACTCGGCCGAAGGTGGCTCTGTCTCTAGACTCCTATTGGTGAGGTTGCTCGATTGTTTCTTTCTCTGGCGAATATCATGATGAATGACGCTTCTGACAATCAATCAACTGTAGACAGAGATAAGACAGACACAAGACGAGACGAGACGAGACACCACACGGCTTCGGCACCTGGGCCATCCATCACTCTCTCCACCACCACCACCCCACCGCAGCAAGCCACAATAGCACAAACCATCCCTACCCATGTCGTCAAGCCCGGAGGTGGCTCTGCCATTAAGCTGCGCTTGCTACTAGTTACTTGGTACATGCAGGTGGCTCAGGACAAGGCAAAAAGCACCTCCTGCCTTGCCTCTAGACCGGGGCACTGGCTCAGTAACGGGCGGCCTGCAGCTGTGGCCCACCGCCGCTGACATATGCTGCGATAGCAACCGCATCCGTAACTTGTGAAGGAAACCAAGCGATCAAGTCCGAATCCGATCTAAATCCGGCCCTGTGACTCAGCCTCACCCGATGGCTTTGACGGGCTCGTTGTGTTGGGTCAATTGACCGTTGCGGCTGACAGGGAGTTTTGATTCTAACTTACTCCTACCTGAATTCGATATTGACCTGGCGACGAATACGTCAAGTTTCAGTGTTTCATCAATGGTCAAGTTACACAAAGCTCAGCAAGCAACTCACATCCTAACCCGGCAGACTGCGTTACCGAGCTGGGCGGCTACGACAGTCGATCCTCTTCTCTCTCTCGCCCTGATCCTGGTGGCAGGACGAATAATTGGATACCTGGGTGACGGGTAACTACCCGGATGCTCTGAACCCAACTCTTGGCCCCTGCCCTTGCAGGGCATGGCATGGCAGGGCATAGGTTCTCGGGAAGCAGCATGGCCGGGTCTCACAAGCTAAGCCCCCTCTCGTTCCCTCTTCGTTGGATCCTTCTCGTTGTTCTCGGCTGTTTGCTTTTCGCACATGAAAGTCATGTGTGTTCCCGTCCCGTGCTCCGAGACCAAACGGCACATCTCAACCCAACCAGAAACGAATCACTTGCTCGAAGTTTTTACTTTTTTACAGTTACAACAACTACCGACTCTTTGTACATATGAAGTACGTCGACATGGCTGATAGTGCCCGTCCATCGTTGGCTTGATCCTCACCTTGCTACGGACGTTCCGGAATCGATCCGGCTGCCCAATGTCCGGACTGTCCTGGCATGGCGGGACGTGCGTACAAGGTGCGACACGGGGAGAGAGTTCCGTCTGCAATCCATTTTCCTCCGTAAACTTTTTTTCTTCTAAATAAATGGTCAGACATCAGCAACGTCAGTCAAACAGGTACTAACACATGCCTGTGGCTCGTGTTGCTTCAGGTGTGCCGCGCGTTTTTCTTTCTCCCCAGGCCGGGGTTAGGCTCCAGCCCATTCGATGGCACCGATATCTGTGGCGTGTTACATTGTCTGAGGCGTGACTGACATCTCTCCGCCTCGTTTGCTGTCCTGAAGTATTCGCACCAAGTACGTACACACAGTTTGTGAAAGCCAGTGAACGCCTTGAGATTTACTACTGGAGGGCGGCTCGGCTCGCAAACCTCCCATAATTTTATGCTACCTTGCATTCCACAACTCATGTTTCAAGAGTCAAGAACAATGTGACGCATGCAGCATTCGTCGAGTAATGACCAAATGCCGGGCTTTCTGCCTTCCACTTGGGAGAATAGCAGCCAGCGACGAACGAATACTCCGTGCACATTGACTAACTAAACTAATGCTTGCTAGACTCGGCTTTCCCCCATGAGCGGGCTCTTGTGTTATACTTTCTTCTTTCTTATTTTCTCGTGCTTCCTTGACCAATCCCTAACGCTTCTTCGTCTCCTCGAAGAAAACCACCCTGCAGAGAGAGGTATGTGCGGACACGCCTTCATAACCTGGGTACCCTGTCCTACCTCCTGTTTGTTCTAGGGCCATCAACTCTCTATCCCGATTGGATCTCCATGATCCCAATCCTTGCAACCTGTGTGACGCCGCAATTTGACTTTGTCCGTGTCTTGTCACTGGAATAGGCAAACCCCTCTTTTGTTTGCCAGCGACATTCGAGGAGATGGGATGCTTAGTACGTGGCTGGAGGGATGGATGCATCGGCTGGACATTGACCTGGTCTGGGACAAGGAGAAGCTATCACGGGCTCACGGGACTCACACGCAGTAATGCCGATCTCCCCACAGTGTTCGGATAGTCCACCCGTCTCCTTGAGCCCCGTCATATCTCAACTAGGCACCATCGTGCATCCACGCGATGTCCCTGTCTCTGCGGTAACTTGTTGGGGCTGGAATGGTGGTGATTAGCAGAGTTGCAGTAATTACACCACGGGGCGGCAGGGGAGAGGAGGAGAGACATGTAAGTACTTCGTACCTCAGTCACTCCGAGTCCCTGATCAGAATGTGCAGTCACGGTCGGGTGTGCTGAAGGGGACGCCTTCCACCTCTGATCAGCCGGCACGTGATCACAACGAGACTTGTGTCTCGGAAGCAAAACGGTGATAGCATTGAGAACTCTTTCTGCCTGGTCCCGATCCCGCCTGGTCCCGATCCTGCAACAATTCCCAACATCCCCAGGTTTTCCGCTGGATCATTCACGCCCTGTGGCCAATCCCACTCTGACCAGGGAGCTTGCTCTGTTATCAGCGCCAACAAACGACAAAGACCCCTTTGTCGATCCCTCTGCTTCCCCTCCTCCGCCTCCGCCTCCACCCTTCGCGGTCATCTCCTCCACTCCAGTACGGAGTACATCGGGTCTTCAGAGACCCCCGCTGGTTCCAATCGGCTTATCAGTCTCGCTCGGCCGCGGCGTTGACTCGGCTTTCTCACTCGTTGCCACATCCAGGGATCTCCCATCCCTTCCATTCCCCTGGCCACGCGCCCAATGAGGCGGGCCTAAGACCCGACGCAGAGCAAGCAGCAAACAAACTTGACAACCTAGCAACCAAGCCATCTGTGAAGCTCTGGGGGTGGCCCGCTACCCATGGAAACGGGCCCCGGCATCCCAGCCTGTTGGCCGCTGGAACTGGCCTATCCCCTTCTTGGCGCCGCTGGGCTTTCCTGGGCCAGGGCCCGAAGCCAAAGCTTGGTTTCGGGGAGTAAGCAGATCCAGATCATCCAATGCCAGCGCGTCCCTTGCCCACCACCTCCCCCAAGCTCCTCACGCTTCCCAGAAAAACACCAGGGTCGGGCGCAAATTGCGTGCCATTGCGACACCCCATTGAAGCGCCATTGTGTGTGGCAGATTCGCCGACTCTTGCAGCCGGCACGCTTACAGATATTCCAGCCGTTCGTACGGAGTCGGCGTTGGTGGAGTGCCGTTCCGTGACAGCCCCTCCGCCGAGGACTGCGATTCTAGACGCAATGATCGACGCTCTCCCACCTCTCCGTCCTCATGTGACGTATGCTATCTCACCTCCTCGAATCTCCCGACCCCAAGACTCTTTCTCGTTGGGGCAATGCGAGGGAACCCCGGCGCGATCGCGATCGCTGAGACGCTACCGCTACTTCGACGCGGGGACAGACCCTCCTCCACAATAATCTGAGCGCTCTTCGGTATGATACATCCGCATGTCATTACCGAAGAAGCCGTAAGCCCTACGACTGAGAACACCACATATTTGGCTTCCTGAGCCGCAATGAATCAACACAACATCTAATTCATTAACCCGCAACCTCAGCCGGCATTTGTCCCGCCACCGCATGGTCTAGAATGTGCCGCTCCCATCTTGCTGCCGTTCCTGAGACAAGACCGAACGATTACGCCACGTTAAGCATCCGAGTCTGCCACCCTACATGCCACATTTTTCATGACAGGCATGCCCTAAGACCGCTGAGCCGCTTCGTGTATTTCCGTCTGATCTTCATCGATCGGCTACCTGCCGTTAAGCTTGCGCATGTGTGACCGAGTGAAGCACGTTGCCCGTCGGATGACGTCTATCGTCGGGCCGTTCCTCGGAGAGGACCGACAGCTCGCCTTACTGATACTTCTTCCGTCCCAGCCTCCTCTATCAGCAGACCATCTAGCGCATTCCTTCTGCGGGGTGCTTCGATCCATTGGCTTTAATGCCATGGATAATGACAGGTGGCGGAGTGGTCCCTGGGCTAGGGAATGACGACAATGACACCCTTCTAACTGCTCTTTGAGATTGGACCTCAAATTGGAGATCGCCATAGACTTCCCGTCGTCCCGCCGCTATCTTTGTTTACTCTTTATGGCTGACAGAATCCAAAACGTGAAGTGCAGATCGGTGGTCGCCTGACATCCCAAACTGGCTTCTTGAAACAGGGCTGACCAGTTATACCTAAGACGTCGTTGCAGCAGCCCTGATGCAACTCGACCATTTGTGACCTGTCGAAAAAGGACGGGTGAGTTGCGTCAATGATGGATCACATGGAGAAGATGTGCAGATGTACGTGTAAAGATGAACTCATCCTCTCGGCTTACGGGCACTGGGACAACAAACTGATTTTCTCCAATCGGGAACTCGCTCTTCTTCTGTGCCGAGGGGTACTCACTCTACTGCGACAAGGAGTGAATATTCCTTTTGCTTGTCACCAGCTTTTCAACTGCCTTGGACCTATCGTGGTGGGCCTGATTGCCAAGACCTCGTCCTCGTCCTTGTCCTCGTCGTCGCTTGTCAGCCGGGCATGACCTCGCAACAGGTCCGTCCCGCTTGGCCCCATCAGCGGCAATGGAGACAAGGGAGCGGCGAGCGAGAGTCGAGTGAGAGAAGAGAGATGATGAAGACGCTAGAGGTAAGCCACCATGTCTGTCTTGTATTTTGGGCTCTAACGATGGCGAATGGTAGACAATGGAGCTGGGATGTGCCTCAGCACCATTTGCACATTCTACTCTCTCACGATGTTGCATTCTGACGATAAGCCACGGCGGGAAGACACAAATCACAAAACCGTGACGTGAATAGCCGGTCTCAGAAAACCGCCTGCTGCCAACCGATTTTCCGTAATCCTTTGCTTGTTCTCTTTTCGAATCCGTCGTTAAGCTCATTAGAAACAGGGCTGATCTCGGATTTTTGCGCTCCAAAGTGGATACAATGAAGATCTGACTGCCCGTCAAATATTAACACAAACCCACTCTCGCTCTCTGATTAACGAAGCGGCGTGGAGTAAGTAACCATCCGGATGGATCAGGTCTTTAGCTTGGACCCTTAGGTGAACTAGACCCGACTAGTCGATGCCCCCACCAAATTATTGACGCTGCCAACAACTTCTCGGTCAACTCAGCTCCCTTCAACCGCCGACGAGCTGAAGAAAATATTCAGATATCTCACCGCCTTGGTTAACTACACCGAACGACCCCTCGTGTGGCGCACAGCATTCTGATCTCGTCTTGGATACCAGAAAGATGGGGGATATCAGAAATATCATCCGGCAGTCACCGCCGGTGGATGTGACCAAGCCTTACGACCCGTCCACACTCAACGACAAGACGATTCTCATTACCGGCGGCGCCAATGGTCTCGGTGCCCATATGGTCCGCCATTGGGCGTCTCTGGGAGCTCACGTCGTCATCGGCGATGTGGCGGACAAGGCTGGCGAGGAACTGGTCGCCTCTCTCAGGATCGGCTATCCCTCATCAACGTTTGCCTTCCAGCACTGCGACGTGACGGACTGGGACGCTCAGGTCAGCCTCTTTGAGACCGCCATTCGCGTCAGTCCCAGCGGAGCCATTGATATCGTGGTTCCCAACGCGGGAATCATCCTCCCGGCCCAGTCCAGCATCTTCGAGAACCCAGCTCTCGTGGATGGCAAAATCCCCAAACCCAACACGGCAACCCTCGACGTCAACATTACCGGCGTCACCTACACCACGCACCTGGCGCTGTACCACCTCCCGCGTAACCCCAGACCGGACCGCTGCCTCCTGCTCATTGGCTCGGTGGCCTCGCTGCTCCCCCTCGCAGGCCAGTGCCAGTATGCCATGAGCAAACACGCTGTCCTCGGCCTCTTCCGCAGTATCCGTGCCACGTCGTTCCTGAAGGGCATCCGCGTCAACATGATTGCGCCCTTCTACACCGCCCAAACCCATATGATGCCTCCCGTGGCCGAGGCCATCTTCTTGGCCGGCAGCGCGGGCGCCGCCACCGTCGAAGACGTGGTGGACGCGGCGACGCGCCTGGTCGCCGACGAGGCCGTCATCGGGCGCTCGCTGGTCGTCGGGCCGCGCATGACAACGCGTGGCGTGGACGGCGTGGAACAGGATAAGGGCATGGTCGTTGCGGATGACGAGGGCAACGGGCAGGGACGGGGGGTGTGGGAGTGCCACGCTGCCGACTACGACCTGGTGGACTCGTTTGTGAAGCGTTACGTCTTCCTGCTGAACGCAAGGGCAAAGGGGTGGTTGGGCATGCTGGGGGATATCTGGGGCATCTTCCGTAGGAAGTGAGGCGGCCCCCTATCCGCCATTGCGTATATGAGGGTTAGGTCTCTTTCGCCGAGCTTGCGAAGGAGCAGATGAGCAATGATGATAAAATATCGGAAGAGGTGAGAGCTTGGTATGCTGTGCGACGGGGCCTCGCGTAAAAATAGACGGAGGGAAGGAGATCCCCAAGAAATGAACCAGTCACGGATCAAACGAATGAAATAGACGAAAGTTGATGATAGTAATCACAAGAGAGCAAACACCTTCCGTTTCAGGACTATTCCTTGCAAATGTGTGGACCTCCACCACTTTAGCACAAGGATACTCGATATCGTCTTGACTACATGCATGGACTGGCGGGAGAGTCGAGTCGCTACTCCACATCTGTTGAAGAGGAAGGTCTGGGATAGGGATGTATGATGAGAGGTGAATGGACTTGGTGGGAGAAACGGGTTGTTGAGGAAGAAAAATGTGCGTAGTGCTGTTCACAGCAAAGACTGCACGGTTGAGACCGGCATTGATGTTTGATTCTCAGACCCATCCAGCCAGTTTGGTCATCTTCTAGATGCAATTCAATCTCCATCCCAATGAAACGCTCTTCCTCAGTATGGCCCAAATCAACCCACGAAAATGAAAGAAAAAAAATGACAACCCAAAACATTTCATACCCAAGAAACAGTGATATTCTGACCATGTCCCTAGGTCTTCTTTCCCAACGCCATCGACGCCCATCGACGCCGTTCTTTTTGTGCCTGCAAGTGGAGATTTGTGGCCCGCCTTCTTCATCCGAGCAAGTCCGGAGTCGGGACCACGCCTTGCCTGGTGGAATGCAAACTAAACCCATAGGATCCTGCAGTTCTATTCGCCTGTGTTGTGCTCCCGGTTTCGACCAAACTTGATGTGTCGGTTAGCCGCCGGTCCAGTCGTGTTTTCGTGATTCTCGGACCGTGAGGTCCTTTCGTTGTTGCTGAAAGTCATTTGTCTTTGTTGTCGCAAGTTGGTTTTTGTCGCCCAAAGCCCCGTAATAGTCATAACTAGAAGTGAAAAAAAAGGGATGAGAAGTAAAAAGCACGTTGGTGCTTTAATACCGCCTCGTAGTAGTTGGTTCAAACATGGATGTCGGTCGCGTTCAAAGAATGGCACATCGCGGAGAGTCCTTTCTGCGGCGGCGACGACGGCGCTTTTGAGAACCTCCGTTATCGTACTTATATCCGTCATCTGCGTCAGCTTGAGCCTGGTGCTCGTCGTCCCTTCGCAGCATCTGCCGGCAGAGATCGATGAAGACCTCGTCGACGTTTGCTGCGGTGGCTTGTCAGTTCCCGATGCGGCGGCACGATGGGGCGGGTCCAGTTTGATGGGTAGCACCAGGTTCTGGTGGGAACTCACTCCTCGTTCGGGCACTAGCTTCGTAGTATGGCGCCCCCCAGCGCTGGGAGATGGAGAAGCCCTTGGCTCGCGGCACTGCACGGTTTTCCTCGAGGTCGGCCTTGTTGCCCACAATGACAATGGGGATGTTCTCGTCGTCTTTGATGCGGATGATCTCCTCTCGCAGACCGGCCAGTTCGCTCAATGAGGAGGACGAGGTGATGCTGAAGACGAGGAGAAACCCTTGGCCGGTCTTCATGTAGAGGTCCCTCATGGCGACTGGTCCATCGTCAGTACGAGGGTGCGCGTCTGATTGTTGGGCCACGAAAGACCTACCGAATTGTTCGGTCCCCGCGGTGTCGAGGCTGGGTGGCCGAGTCAGTTATGGGTGCCAGGAAAGCGAGCTAGCGGGAGAACCAAGGAATCAGACTTACATTTCTAGAACGACTTGGCGCCCCTGGAAGAAGCGAGTCAGTCAGGGGGGTCATGCGGCGCGGGGCGGACAAGCAGCGTGACAAGTAGACAGCGTGGCATCGGTGGGAGACGCGAGGCATGAGACATGAGGCATGAGTGCGGCACTTACATCAACCTGGAGCTGTGTGCGATAAGAGTCCTCGATGGTGGGGTCATAGCTCTCGATCCACTCATTGTGCACGAACTGGGCTGTTGTCCGTGTGAGTTTCTGCATGAAAACAGACAGCGGGCTCTGAGGGGGGAAAGGTGAACGTACCGGTCAAACAACTCTTACCCACGCCGCCTGGTAGAGGGGAGGGCGAGTCAGCGGAATGGACAGAAGAATGGGAAGTATGGGAAGAGAGAGAGAGAGAGATGGAGAGGCAGTGTCGGGTTGAGAATTGACGAACCTGCGCCCAGCACTACGACATGTAGCTCACGGCTATTGAAGGGTAAAGCGTTAGCGACGGACTGGGATGCGGTAGGAGGGTGCAACTCATACCTGGGTTGATACTGGTAATGCCGTGGCATGGTGACGATTACTGTGGTCGAAACGGGTGAAGGTGAGGGATGAAAGGGACTGACGGAGACGGAGAAGGAGACCGGGGGTGAAAGAGTGCGTGTCTCGCGGATAGGGAGGGATCAATTGGTGCTGAGTGAGCAGTAGAAGGTTGAAATGCGGGAGCAGAAGCTAAGAAAGAAGTTTCTAAAGCGAAGGGGAGTAGTGGGAAAAGCGTGGCGAAGATGGCGACAGAGGCGATGCGGCAATGATTGAGTAGGCAGGAGGCGGAAGAAGAGAAACAAGTCGTGAGTCGTGCGTGAGACGTGACGCGTGAGTGAAGAGGATGCCGGGATCGTGAGGCGGACGGTGAGGCGGATGCAGAGGCAGAAGAGATGTGGAAGCGGAAGCGGACGCGGTGTCGTAAATTCACGGCGCAAAACAAAAGGACTGTCGATCGGAGGTCCGGGGGTTACAGCGCGGCTGAGTCGTCGGCGAAGGCGGAAGATTGTGTCACAGTGAAGCGGAGGTGGACACGGAGGGGAGAAAGGTCGAGAATGGAAGGCCCGGGGGGTCGAGGGCGAGTGAGAGAGAGTGAGGTGAAGGAGGTAAAAAAAAAAAGACCGAAGAGAGAGAGAGAGAGAGAGTGTGTG
>JAZAVJ010000312.1:0-47115 GCA_037954315.1 Neonectria punicea | reverse complement strand
CTAATTCTGTACTAATGTACTAAAAAATTAGTATTTAGTTAGTATAGGCCTGTACTAATACTAATACTAATTTTTATACTAAATACTAACTAAATACTAATTTCAAATTAGTTAGTACAGGCCTGTACTAATACTAATTTTTTGTACTAAATACTAACTAATTCTAATTAGTATTTAGTTAGTACATTTTGGACTAACTAATTTCACAACCCTAGCCCTATACTTCCCTTAAGTTATCCTATAGTATACTAGATTTTTCCTTATTCTTAGCTAAATTATGTTAGGAAGTAGATAATATAGGCCCTTATCTAGGTTAGGAATATCTATAGCTTGCTTAGCGTTCTATTAAAGGATTCTAATAGTAAGGGTTTAAGAACTTCTCCTATATCCTTACCACTAGTAGCGATAGTCACTAGGGTTACGATATTCTAAACCTTATTATAGTATTATATAGTTTACTCTACCTAAATTTATATAGTATAGTTAACTAATGCGTATAGGTTCTTAAGCTTAATAGTAAAGCTTATAACTTATTTATAGAGTGCTTTAACTTCCTTATTATTATCTTCTTCCTTATTACTAGATATATTAATATCTATAGTAAGAGCTAGTATTACTAAGATAATAGGATTAGTACTATAGTTAGCATTAGTTAGAATTACTTAAGTAGCTATCTTAATAGTTTAGTATTACTTAGATTAATATAATAATATACTAAATAAGAGCTATTAATATATAATAGTTAGGTCTATCCTAGGGGTCTAGGGTAGGTTTAAGTATATAGTATATAATCTAGTAAATTATGATATTATTAAGAGTAATATTAGTTATAAGTTTAATAATAGTAGAATAGGAAGATTTAATATAATTAAGTCTATTAATAGCTAAGGAGCTTAAGGCTCTTATCTAATATATTAAGTAAGTAGATATATATACATACGATTAATATAGTCAAACAGTATTAAGTTATGTTAAATAGCGCTCATTCAATGTATATATACTTATAGTATTAAACTGTGTTAAATAGAGCCTGTTTAATATATAGGTATTGTACATTATAATAGCAAGGAAAAAAGTAGGTACTGAAATGATTCTGCTAGTTATGATTGCCTAGTCCTAACCCGGGCTATAATATTAGACTATTTCTTTAAGTCTATTAAAGAAGAAGAATATTAGTATATCTTAATCTATATTAACTTAGAAGCTACCTATTAGAATTCTATAGTATATATTCTAAGGTTAACTTAGTTTACTTAAGTCTTTTAATATATTATTTAGTATATCTTTTTTTATTAATAATTCTAAATAATTAGTAAAGAGCTTATTTAAATACTTTATAATTTTTATAAATAGTATAGGTTTATATAAAGAGCTTAATAAGGAGGATAATATAGTATTCTCTTATAATAGGTTTAAACTATTATCTAGCGCTTCCCTTAAGCTACCTTATAGTATGCTAAACTTTTCCTCTCTCCTAACTAAACTATATTAGAAAATAAGTAATATAGGCCTATATCTAGGTTAGAAATATTTATAGTTTGCTTAGCATTCTATTAAAGGGTTATAGTAGCGAGGGTTTAAGAACTTCTCCTATATCCTTACTACTAGTAGTAGTAATCATAAGGGTTATAATATTCTATACCTTATTATAGTATTGCGCAGTCTACTCTACTTAGATTTGTATAGTATAGTTAATTAGTGCGTATAGATCCTTAAGCTTAGTTATAAGACTCATAACTTACCTATATAGCACTTTAACTTCTTTATTATTATTATCTTCCTCCTTTTCGTTAGATATATTAGTATCCGCGGTAAGGGATAGTATTATGTGAATAATAGGGTTAGTGCTATTATTAGTGTTTATTAGAGTTACTAGAGTAGCTATCTTAATAGTTTAATATTGCTTAGGTTAATATAGTAATATACTAAATAAGAGCTATTAATATATAACGGTTAGGTCTATCCTAGAGGTATAGGGTAGGTTTAGGCGTAAAGTATATAATTAAGTAGATTAGAACATTATTATAAGTAATATAGGTTATAGTCTAGTAATAGTAGAATAGTAGATTTAATATAACTAAGTATATTAATAGCTAAGGAGCTTAAGGCTCTTATTTAATATGCTAAATAAATATATTTATATACTATAGTAATTAGTATAGGCTTACTTAGTAAGAGTAAGTTTATTATTATAGCTTATTATAATAGAGTAAGCTATATATACTAGCTTATATAGTTAGGGTAAGCTTGGGATTTAGGTATTGAGAAAAAGTAGGTATGTTATAGTTCTATCGGTTGTAACCGCCTAATCCTAACCCGGGCTATAATATTTAGCCTTTTCTTTTAATAAGTTATCCTTTAACCTTTTAAGCTAATATATAACCTTAATAGTATTATAAGGGATAATATAGTAAATAATAATATATTTATCTCTACTTTTAAAGATAACTATTAGCTATTTTTAAATTAGAGATTTAAATATAATATTTATTATATAATGTATATAATTAACCTTATTATATAAGATATCCTAAAGGAATTCCTTTTATCTAAGGAATTAGAAATAGTATTATCTAACTAAAGTAATACTATTCTAGAAGAGGTCTTTACTCCCTTATCTAGTAAGTCTCTTAATACCCTTATTTATAAGCTTAATCTAATTTAATATAGCCCTTATTACCTAGATTTAAAGAATAGCTATTTTAACTAAGTATATAACTAAGGTTAAATAGCTATTAGAAGAGGGAATAAAGAAGTTTTAAAAGGAAGATAAGCTTCTTACTAAGAAAAAGAAAGTCCCTTTAGGTAAGCTTATTCTTATTCTTATTTTTAACCTTAATTTAACAATTAGCTAATTATTTAAATATATAATTTAACTTGCTAGAATTTAACATTTCTAATAATTAAAGCTAGCCTTAAATTAAAAGGCCCTTTAGCCTATATCTTTAAGAATACTTCTAATATAGAGTTTAAGGAGGTAAATAGATAATTTATTATCCCTTCTTTCCTTTATAATAATACTAATATTTAAATATAGGTCTTTTTAGTAGATCTTAACTAGGAATTCCTAGTTAAAGTTAAAAGACTATTTAAGGTCTTTATAAAACCTTTAATTAGGCTATAAGGTTAATTTTACACTACTATACTAGAAGGCTTATTATTTATTTATTAAATTTATAATAAGCTAGAAGCTTTAAAAGAAGCTTTTTCTACTAGTAGTTCTAAAAGGCCTGAATTTATAAGTCTTTATTTCCCTATTTTCCTATTTTCCTATTAGTTAAATTAAACTAACCTCTTATTAGGCTAATAGCTATTTATCCCTTATTAATACTATTAATAAGGGTATAAATAAGCTTGAAAAGTACTTTCCTAAAAGCCTAACTAAGAAGGATTTAGTCTATTATAAGCCTTATTTTTATAGCATTTTTTAGACCCTAGGTTTAGATTAATGCATTTTAAAGATAATGGCTTATTAGCCTTCTATCCTACTATTAGTTAGGATATAGTTAACCTATTTAAAGTTAACTATTTAAGGTATGTTTTTATTCTAATTTAAGCTTATTTCCTATTTACTAACTAATTAATACAGTTAAGTAAGAAAGAGGGGATTTTCAGCATCCTAATTTATCCTTCAATAAATTAGGTCCTAATACTAGCTTAGAAGATAAGCTATCTTCTAATTTAGAGTCTAAAGATAATTTTTATATAAGTAATATTCCTAACGACCCTACGCATTAGTTACCAGCACGCTACCGACGCGCAATCAACATGAGCCCTCCCTAGGTGACCTCCCCTCTCTCTCCTTTATTATTTTCCCCTTAACCCACTGGGAATTGGGATAATTCCAGTCCTAGCATGAAGGACTATTTACTCACGCGTAGCGATAGCACAAGGGGCCCGACCCGGGCCCGCTATAGAAAGGATATAGGTTTTCGTCCAATCTGGTTTTTCCTATATCTATATAAAGTAGAAGCACTATCTACCTCTTAGGTCTATAGCGTATAAATATAATAATAATAATATAATATCTTATTATTAGAATTAGTCTAAAATAGACTAATAGACTAAAAAAACTAGTTTTATTCTAAGGGTAGATTAACTAGTAAAAAACTAGTCTTTAGTTAGTCTAGACTAGTTAGAACTAGTCTAAGTTTTATTCTAAGGGTAAATTAATTAAAAACTAGTTATAATTAATCTAGACTAACTAATTTCACAACCCTAACTAGCTCTATTAACTCTAGTAGT
Source organism: Neonectria punicea (assembly GCA_037954315.1). Lineage (NCBI taxonomy): Eukaryota > Fungi > Ascomycota > Sordariomycetes > Hypocreales > Nectriaceae > Neonectria > Neonectria punicea. The sequence goes on along the minus strand of JAZAVJ010000312.1, from coordinate 42,870 downwards.
AATTAGTCTAATAGACTAATTAAAAGAGTAATTACTTATAAAAGTAAGAAAAAGTATACTATTAAGTAGTATAGTAGGCGTCCCTAGATAGGTAGGCTAGCAAGTTACTAGCAGGGATTTAATAGGGATAAAATAGACAGTTAGAAGAGGGACGGGATAGGAATCAGGAGGAAGAACGAGGATAATTATTATTATTATTATGATTATTATTAGTCTAAAGAGAGATTAGAGAGATTTTTATTTTGCTTGCAGAGAGATTCTTCCCTTCTTACAGAGAGATGAGAGAAAGAGAACTCTTCGAGTTCGAAGCTTAAGTCCTTTGCCTTTGTTTATGAGAGAATTTAAGATCCTTCTTTTCCGATCACAACACGAATTGCCGTCCGCCCTTTGTCCCTCACACACCGATTATCAAGCCGGCGGTAGGCCATTTCGATGCCTTGCTAACATTCTTTTCCTACTACCGACCTAATAATCATTCCTATGAGATGCTTTCCTGCTAGAGGGTACTAAACACAAGACTGCTATAGTATATACGCGCAATCTGGTGTAGCTTTGGGCTGACCGATGAAGACGCCTATACGACGCTTTACTGTGTACCTTCTTAAGGGACTGCTATCGATTTAGGGTATTATTTCTAGTCCCTTTCCGCTGCTAAAGTAGTAAGGAAGATAATTAAGAAGATAAGGATTAAGAATAGTAAAGGTAACTTAAACTTACCTTAAGATTAAAGATATTCTATAATACTATTTAGGCTAAGCTTTATAAGGAAATTTTAAATATAGATATATAACTAGCTTTTATAGTAAAGTAGACTTACTTATAACTTATATTACTATATATATATACTAAACCTAGCTTACTTCCCTCTTAAGTAAAGATAGTAAGGGGTTTTTATCCTATAGCTTATTAATTAGGTTTTCTCCTTTACTTTAGACTAGTCTAAGCTTAGAAGAAGGACTAAATAGCTAATAGCTAAAGTAGTATATAAATAAATAAAATAAATAAGAAATTTATTATTATTATAAATTCTATTATAAAATAGTAAAATTTCACTTAAATATAAATAAGTATTTTAAAAGTCTTATTCTAATCTTTAGCTATAATTTAAGAATAGCTAATTAGAGTAAGGTTAGGTATATAAAGTATACTATAGTACTCTTATAAAGCTAAAGGAAATAGTATATAAAATAGCCCTTAGTAGGTTACTATATATATCTATTACCTTTAGAGACCCTTATAAATATAAAGGCTATAAAGGAAGTAATAAGTAAGCTACCCTAAAGGATATATATCCCTAGGTAACTAACTAGAGTATAAGGATATAGCATTACTAGCTTAGGATAGGACTTTTAAAATGCTTGTCTGGAAATTATAACTAAAAGTAATAAGCCTTTCTAAGTAGTATATACTCTTCTATAGATAGCTACTAAGCGAATCTCCAATTAATGCAAGATTCTCAATAGCAGCCAAACCATACTGAGCTACATCGTTAGTTGAAATCCAGGCTGCCTCATCTACCCCTATTAGCACGTCACTCCCATTCACATGGGTAGTGCTCCATGCCGCATCTGGTGCGAATCCGTCAGTCTCATAGAACTCATTCCAAGCTCGAAGTTCAACTGTTGAGTTTCCCAACTCCCGGGCCACGTAAGCTGTTAGGCGTGAATGGCCCTGGTAAAGGTTCAGGCTCCCGAAGCGAGTACCATACCGCGCGATCTGCTCTTGCGCTGTCGCCCCGAAGTAGTAGCAATAATCGAGCCACGCGTCCTTGAAACCGTCAGGCAGCGCATCGCCGTAATACTCGATAGCTTCCGACACCACTTCTAGGAGGCCAAACACGGCTGACAGATGAGAAACGGACACGTTGCCGAGGTTCTGAGGATCCGCCGGAGGTGGGCCTAGAGTCCCAAGCTCAAGATTGTACAGACCGGAACCAGTCACAAAGCCATTTGTGAGGTTGGCGATTCCCTTGATCGTATTTGTGAGCTTTGCCTTCGAGTCCTCCCAGCGTGATCCTCGGCGCTCCCAACCGATGAGCCATCCCGCTGCTAGTGCAGACCAGTCCGTTCCGAGACCGATTGCCACAGTTGAGTTCGGAGTTGGTGTCCACCCGTCCGTGCGAACCTTTCTATTCGGGTCGAGGATTCCGTACGTTTTGTCTGTATCAAGGAGTTCATCGAGCAGCTCACCAACCCGTTCATCACCACCTGAGAGGTAGTAGAAATACTTCCGATATTGAGGTTGAGAGATTCGGGCTTGCTTGGCGCTGTCACTCCAGTGTTGAATCCCATGACGAGTTCCCAGTCCCTTCCAGGAGCCGATGTGGTATACATCGACCTCGCCAGTGTGCCGAGTCAAGGCCTCGGCAAATCGATAAATGTCTTCCCGGCCAGTGCGGAGGAAATAAAGCCAGAAGAACAAATCAGGTGAGAGCTCGGAATTGTCCCATGCGTACCCTCCAATGTCATAACGCCAAGTGTGTCTATCGGTGTCATAGGTATGCATGAAATCTCCGTAGTCAAGGAACCCATACCACCTGCGCTGCTCAACTTGATCCTGGTAGAACTTGGCCAGGAAGTCGAGATGGTCCTCTAGAGTCTTTGAGGCATCGCTGCTGGTATCCGGAAGGCCCCAGTAAGACCCGAGCGCCTTTGTTTCCTTGATGTACTCGGGTTTGGCTACCAAGACGGGAGGGTTGTTGACATAGTTGACCAGCGTTGACAGGGTATCTCGGGAGGGCGTTTGGTCGAATGCAATGATTGAGATCTCGCTCGTCCTGGCAATGCCATAGGGCGTATCGAAGCCATCCTCCCAATCCTCATATGTGATCTGAAGTGCATCCAGCTCGTCTTCGTAGCCGTCCTGGCCTAAACCATCATGATATGGACGGAGATCTAACGGCTGCGCAGCTGGACTATACAACCATAGTGTAATGCTTCCCACGTCAGATGCGCCGTCGGCAATGTCGAGGCCAGAGGGATAACGCTTCCAGAAATCGCGGAGCCCAACCGCGAGGCCTCCTTGAGTCGCTCCGCCAAGATAGGCCAGGCCTTCGGCACGAGTTCCACCTGGAATGTTGACCCAGCTTTGTCCAGGCTTGGTCCTCTTCTTCAGAGTGAATCCATCGGGCGAGAGTTGACTGAGAGAGTAATCGCCCCACGTCGGAATCCAATGAAGCCTGGAAGACACTCGCGTGTCCCAAGTGGCGAGGTCGGGCAACTTGACACCATCATACTGGGCCGTCTTGACTACTGCACCAGGATCCCTTCGTAATCCCGTAATGCCTTGCACGGCCTCGTTGAGAAGACCACCGTCAACTCCTGCAATTCTGATGTGGCGATTGTACAACTCTTCACCTTCTAGGGGAACGTCGAAACGGAGACCGATCGCAGAGATGAAGTCCGTTGTAGCGTTGCCATCAAAAACAAGGCTGTGGACAAGCTTGATGGACTCGGAGTTGGAATACAAGTAGAATCGCAACACAAACGGCAGCCATGCATCATGGGTGGAGCCATCCGTAGCCTGGTGATCTCCTTTGACAGTGACAAGTGTGCGAACCGAGTTCTGCTTCCCAACCGTGACATCGCCAATGGAGCTTTCGAAGTTGTAGAAGTTGATGGACGAATTTCCGCGAGCGCCTGGAGTGTCGGGGACCGCAGACTGCGAGTGCAGGACCAACTTTCCATTTTGGCCGACCTTCTTGCCGTCCTTCGTCTCAATGGCCTTGACAACGGCGTTGCCAGTCTTGGGGAAAGTGACGATAATCTTCCCGGTGTCAACTTGAATGTCGCTCGAGGACTCGGTGACAACGATTCCCGAGCCTGCGTTGTCGGCTCGAGCCGAAGCAGTGGAGTTGATGGAGCCATTGGATGCTGTCGCTTTGACCGTGTACTCCTCAGACGGAGAGTCCAGGCCCGGAATGGCGTGTCCAGTCCACTTCAAGGAACCGTCGGACCAGTAGCCAGTGGCCCACGACTGAAGGTTGATGTTCTGGCCCGAGGCGCCCGAGATGGAGAACTGAGTAGACCCCGGCCAGTGTTTTCCACGTGGCCATGGAAGTCCAAAGGTTGTGCCTGAATGCAATGTTGGATTTTCGCCGAGCCAATGGACAGTCGCTGATGAAGAGCTGGAGTTGCCAGTCGCAGCCGAAACCGGAAGGCCAAAGAGGACCGAGGCGGCGAGGAGGCATGCAGCTAATGGCGACATTGTCGAAAATATGGCCTAGTGACCAATAAGACTCTAACAGTCAGTGTGCTCATTGGGATGGGTAGTGTTCATGTCGACGGCGATGCAAGTCGGTTTTATAAACAATATTCACACTCGATGACGCAAGCTCCCCTAGTCAATGAGAATACTGGCAATCTCGGAGCATTGCCCTCTTGCTATGAATCCACGCCTATTACGGCCTGTTGAAACCCTCGGGCGAAAGCATAACGAGCCCTGTTGGCCGGCTTGGTCTCTGTTCGCTGCTCGTCTGGTGAACATTGTTGAGCAATTTCACGCAAGCAATCACCCAATCACCGTAGATCATGTTGCCATATCCTGCCGCCCTGCATGTTCGGGACGCTTGCGTACTTGCGGGCCAGGAACAGGAACGCGGGGAGAGGGGAGATCAGCAGACAGGGCAAATTGCAGGGTAGCGCTCGGTGCCTAATCGACCGACAAGCGATGTCCCGAAAGCTACATAGTGCGCAAACATAGACTGAGTTAGAGCTTAATACCATTTTGCTACGAGGAGGGGGGGGCTGGCTACGGTTAACTATCCCTTTGACAGTCCTAAGGCAACACATCGGCTTGGCGCCCCACACCACCCCCTGCTGCGGCTGAGTACAAGAGAGCAACTTAGAGCGCGGTCAGACTGTACGGAAATCGCGATATCGGTGTAAGCAATGAGATGTAGCTCTCTGTAGATCGGGAAATTGCTGGGACTTCTATCACCACATAAAATAGGTGGGGGCAGAGGTATCTTTCATTTGCATTACTTTCATTGGTCTGAGCCCCTGTCACTAGCGTAAGTGTTGCCTTAGGACTGTCAAAGGGATAGTCTTGTCTACTAATTACTTGTACCGATGTGTGCTGTATTATTGCGCGACGTATCCAAGGAAGCGGACCAATCATCTATCCATGTTTCTTCCCTACCCGCCTTAGGCACTTAACCCATGCCGCAGCTAAGTTCACTTACGTGCGGGAATCACGAAAGACGCTTTGCCACCAATCGGGGCCTGTGCTCGGTCGGTCTTGGAGAGGGGTAACTCGGAACAAGGTTTGCTTTCGGGACTTGACCTAGGCCGGAGCCGGCGGCAACGCCCCGATTACAACAGACCGAGGCGGCACGGAACGGTTCATGGTGTATGCAGGGTAATATTAAGGGGCTTGATGAGGGGACCCAGGTGACCGAGGACTCGCGGGGCAATGTGGTCTCCCGGTAATTCTGCTGCTCTCAGTACGCATCAAGGTACTTAGGAGACCCTGAATGGGAAATATAGCAAGCTGGAACACATCCTTTTCCACCGAACAGATGCCTCGTGGTGATGTCTATCCGCTCGCTTTCGCTTGAAGAATTGTAATCAGACCACCAGGTCAAAGTTCGGAACCCGACATTCTATTCCGCATTCTCTAGTAGCGATCGGATCTGATCGACGTCCAATTCCGACGGCATGATTGGTTCTGAACTACCGGCGACTTCCCCCCTGTACTACACATCCCCTCCCCTCGGGAAGATAGGTAGCGTGAGGCAGAATCCTCATCCAATCCCTTATGAGCATCGTCGCGAAGAAGTCATTTTCGCCAGTTTCACTATCATCACAGAGTAGCACCCATCGCGTACTTCCTACACTCTGCGTGAATGACCGACCATGCCCAGGACAGTCTCGGTGGAGGAAGTCGTCCGACATGATAAAATCAGTGATGTCTGGATCGTTGTTAACGGAACTGTCTACGACATTACAGAGTTCGCACCACAACATCCGGGAGGGCCTGAAAGTGAGTTCAACACCCACATGGGACGTGAAGCGAAGGAGCCACTGACGATGAACAAAGTAATATATCAATTTGCCGGGCGGGACGCCTCTAACGAGTACAACAAAACTCACGCTCCTTCCTTGATCCGCCAAACCATCAAGAATGATCATGTCATCGGCTCGCTAGATGCGTCAGTTGCCACTGCCCAATGGACAACGCTTTCAAGTGTTCCACCCATGGACAAACTTGCTCAAACGAATGTCAAGCCTCCACTCGGCACTATCCTCAACTTGGACGATTTTGAGAGCATCGCCGCCCAAACACTCTCCAGAAAGGCTTGGGCATATATCGCCGGGGCCTCGAATGACGATCTGACCCGTGCTGCGAATTTGGCCTTTCTAAAGAGAACATGGCTCCGGCCGTCTGTGCTGCGCAATGTTGGCACCGTCAACACGAAAACGACGCTATTGGGATGCAGTCTTGACTTCCCTGTCTATATTTCGCCGACTGGTGCAGTTATGACTGCTGGCAAGGAAGGAGAGCTAGCTTTGGCCAAAGGCGCGGCAGATACAGGCATTGTTCAGTGTATTTCTACGCCGACCTCATATCCCCACGATGAGATCCTAGAAGCTACGCCCCAGCATGCTTTGTTCCAGCTATATGTGAACAAAGACCGTGCAAAGTCGGAAGATCTCCTTCGACGGGTTATAGCGTCAGGAAAGGTCAAAGCAATTTTCATCACAGCAGATCTGCCCGTTGTGTCGAAGCGCGAGGCTGATGAGCGGGCTAAGACTGATGATGTCGTTGCAGAAAAGAAGGACCAACTGAGCTCTGAAGCTAAAGACTGGAAAGGATCTGGGCTGGCACGGCAAACTGGCTCCTTCATCGACCCAACATTGAACTGGGACGATATTTCCTGGCTGCGCCAATTCACTGATTTGCCACTTGTGCTCAAGGGCATACAAAGGTGGGAAGATGCTAGACTAGCAGCGCAGAGAGGTTTCCAAGGCATTGTTTTGAGCAACCACGGAGGCCGAGCCGCCGATGGCGCCACGCCCACCATCGTCCTCCTATTAGAGCTGCATCGGAATTGTCCCGAAGTCTTTCAATCATTGGAGGTTTTGATTGATGGTGGCTTTCGAAGAGGCTCTGACGTGGTCAAAGCAATTTGCCTTGGTGCTTCTGCGGTTGGCCTGGGAAGGCCATTCGTATATGCTGTTACCTATGGTCAAGCTGGCGTGAAACATGCAGTTGATAGTAAGATCGTCGCGTAGAAGAATCATACCTACATTCACAAGCTGACGATGAATCCAGTTCTCCGAGACGAAGTCGAAACAGCTACGCGCCTTTGCAGGATTACTGACCTGATGAAGGATGCCAATCCGGACCATGTCAACACAGCCGACATTGACTACTATGTCTTCAAAGGTGGACACCCGTACGCTCGAAAAAATTTCAACCGAGGGTCTAGACTTTAAGCGTCCATATCAACCATAGTGAGCCAAAAAGCTGCAATCCAGATTGGCGCTCTTTGTTCTACTTGAAGTGGCGGCGGCGTTGTACTTGTATTATTGTGGTGCTTGTGCTGTTGTTAGATCTGCTACGCAGACGTGGAGGTCTATACAATTTGACTTGGGTAATATAAACTTCCTTAGACACAGTTTTACCAGAATGGCCTCCCTATTCTTCTGTGACCAAATATCTTTCTTTAGTCGCTAAAGGGGATCTGCATGTGTTGTGGGGAGTCCAATGACGTTGATAAGAAAAAATGTATCAATCTTAGATAAGTTGTAAGATTGTTGATAGGCACTGACCGCATTGGTAATTAGCTATCATAAAATCAGTCGAAACAATCTGTTTCTGGAACTCGTCTAGATCCCTCCTTTGACCTAATGCCGAATTGACTGGATGGAAAGCATGGATATGTTCGGATCAGATGCAAAGTCAACGAATGGACTGCAAAACTAATGAGGCTCGAGACAAAGAAAGAAATTGTAGAGCATAATAATTGTACCACAATAGGTTCCCTTATAAAGGGAAGGAAGTAATGCATGTAAGCGTTTGAACTTCTAGGACCAAATGTGACACTGATGGTTATTTGGACTATTCTAGACTTTGAACTACTGTTCCTATTATTAGTAGGGAATATGTATATTACTTAACACCACCACAGGCTACATTTCACTGTAAGAATGTTTATATTGGTGAACCAGAGACTCGGGGTCACAGAGTTGGGCAACAGGCTTTAGCAATGAACGCCTGGCAACTTCCAAGACCAGATGCTACATAATGGACATAATCACGATGGTAGATTCATTTTGATTTCAGTTTGTGATATTGAAACAAGTCTCCCACCACTTCACATGGGGTACTTCTCAGCTATACTATCATACTCCTTTTGCGTCAATTGGGTGACAGATCCGTGCTTTAAGCCAGTGGGGAATTTGGATGCGTCCGAAGGCAACCAATCTCCTGATAGAATATCAGAAGACTGGAAAGGCACATACTGCGTGTAATCATCGAGAAGGAGGTGGTAAAGACCCGGGGTTTGATTGTCAGCGAATGACGCCGGGCCTTCAAGCGGACTTTGGTCACGGACGTATCCTGAAATACGAGTCCAGCTTCCGAACAGTCCGTTCGTGGTAGTTTCCTGATACACCTGGTTGGTAGTCTCGTTCTTGAGAAACCTGACAAAGGCACCTGGCTTGCCAAGATACTGGAATTCTTGGTCAATCAGTGGAGTGGTTGCAAGGGCCACGTAGTCGGCTGGGGGGCTGAACGAGACGAAGTCCTTAGTTGTCGCGTAGCGGATCCGATCGAGGTTTGCAGTGCCCGTGTGGTCAGGGTCTGAGGAGTCGTACAGCCGAGAGGCCCAGAAGACATAATATTGCTCCGTCGCGCCATCCCAGACGGCAGATGGCGCCCAAACCATGCCCGCCCTGTCACCTTCGACACTGTTGAACAGAACAGATCAGTCAAGGGTACCCGCAAATATCGTTATAATGCGTACGTTTGCAATGAAGACTCAGACCAATCGACCAGGTTGGACGATCTCCAAACAACAATCCCACGACTACCTTTTCTCGTAGCCCAGTCCCATGAGAATCCAGCAGCATTTATGTCAAGATCTAGAATAAAAAGGACGTGACATTAGTCGTGCTCGTGTGACTACCCTAGAGAAACCCACCAGTCGCGATTAAGAAATACTCAGATCTCGCAGAAGAGGTGGCGAGGAAGATATCCCTCACACCCTTTGTACCAACGGTTGAGGCAAGAACTGGGTCTCCGCCATTCAAAAACCTGAAGCTTGATGCACTGTTTCCATTGGAAAGACGCCACTGTACTTGGGGCTTGGCGTCGCTGAAGGTTGAGATGAGGTATCCCGCATAGTTTGTGTTTTGGCGAGGCGTAGGACTGCTGGCAACCAAAGTAGTTGAGAAGAATATAGTAAGGATTGATAGCAGATGCATGTTGAAAAGTTGTCGTCGCTCTTTGTGTAGAGAACTCTTCCGTCGTTTGATTAGCCGTGGTCGAAGAGCGAACAATGAGCCTTAATAAAGACATGGCACTGCCAAGATCTAACAGAAATTAGTAAGAAGCGCTGAGCTTAAGTTCTGCCCGAACCAGGTGCTTGGACCTTGTCACTGATGTCTTTGGTGCGGTTACAAGTGATCGCTCATTCTGGGGACGCCGGGGCTGCACAGGGCCGAAGTGGCGTCGCCCACTCGGGGGATCGGCGGTCTGGGGAAAGTGTCTGGAGGTGATTGGAGGGGAAACTAACTAAGGATATAACTTAGTCAGTGCTCGGGCAGAAGCCTAATCGGGATGTAAAATCGACGGAGCTCCTGCTGCGCATGTCTGACATGGGATGTCATCAGTGGGAAAATGGTGGCTATTCTCGGTCGTCTCAGAGCAGCCCCAATCAGAAGAATTGGATGTACTTTGGACTATTTGCCTACATGTAATATACGAAGTATAGATTGCCCAGACTCGAGGTTGTGGATTCGTTTTTCATGACAGGATGTGCGAAGCAGACTAAATCGCTCAATACCCTGGTCCTGGTGACTGACGATACGAGCCAGGTTCTTTTTTTGGACTAGCGAAACGGCAGCTGAGCTCAAGTCTAACGAACCTCCGGCGGATTCCTGAAATGGGGTTGGGAAGGCCAATATGGGCAACGACTTTGCGTGCGGAGCTAGACGAAGAAAATGCTGGCCTTCATTCTTCGGGCAGTCAATGCCTATGAACATATACTTAAGGCTAGGATTTCTGCCTCACACCTTATGTATTAGCCCTTGGGCTATGTATGTCAACTGCATATAGGCCGATTCCCAAGGTCTCACCCCATCACTGACTAACAGTTCGGGCTACCTCTCGACTACATACACCATTTTCTCCGCACTGATTGGCTTCATGTGCTTCTCCTCGCGCCTGTGTGCCTCTATTGATGCCGCTGCATCTGTTACTAATAAGCTGAATCCGTGAGAAACAACTCGCTCCAACTCGCTAGGGCTCACGAGAAAAAGTACGCGACGAGCTTGTGAACAATCTCAACAGCCAGTGCTTCCCAGACTGCACCGTAAAAGGCTGCACACTCAGATGAGTCGTGTCGTAACAACTACCACTAGGGCTCCGGCACGCCGCGAAGCGGCTCCGAGGATCAAGGGTCCTGTAGGGTTTCTCGACTGTCACGCCCTCTGGATGTAGTTGACAACGTAGTCCATACCCGCACCAGCAGTTGCCTCGCGCGCTTTCTAGGGCAGGTGAAGTCCCGGTAATCGACGAGCACGTTATAAGGATGCGGTTTCTGATGGAGCAGGCTGTCGAAAATGGTGTCATCTTCTCGTGAATTGAGAGACATGCCTCCTTGAAGAAAGCCTACAACTCGAATACCTAGTCTCGTTCTCGGGTCTGGAAACTCAGCTAGTTCTAGGCTAGTTAACCAACAACCACGCCGAGATTAGTGCTAAAGATACGACTGACGTTCCTGGGTGGTGATGGGATTTGAGACGTAAAGTGAATCAACTGGGTTGGGAGCAACAGAGTGATCGCGGATGAGTACTCCGCCAACGCCGGGACTGGGCAAGGCAGTTCGCGGACTGCCATGTCGCGAGTGAACGGAGTAAGGACAAGAGCCTTCATACCGCTGTTTCTTCAAGAGGAATGAGTCTTTTGAATAGTACACCAGGCAGCAGCGTCAAGGGCAGAATTATTCGAGGGAGGAATGAAGGTTGTGTCTTGCATGGTTTTTTCTCTCCGTGTGTCTCATGAAGATTAGATCATAACTATCTGGCTTAAGCCATCATATTCGCCAATCATGAAGACCAAAGCTCGCCATGTTTGAGGGGAATAGACGGGTCTGTCAGCAAGCTTATCAATATGCGACATGAAGTCAAGGGCTCGCTAGTTTTAAACCAAGCATGAGTTGACAAACTGGACACAATTGCTGACCTTTTTAAGGCATTTTCTAGAAGCCCATGAGAAGGGCCGCTTCCATGCCCTAAGCTCTATAGATTGCTTAGTAGACCACTGGCTTCATTCTCGACGCAAAACTAGATAGAGATATTTCCTCAAATGCAATACTGGTGTACCTAGTTCTTAGTGCGCATCTCAACTTCGTTGGGGTGGGCGTTACCCTATACTTTGATGACGAAGGAAAATGGTTGCAAGCGTCTAATGAATGAAACAGAACAAGGGGCAAGTGACAAAGACGATGGTATACGAAACGCGTTCAGTTCTAGATGGGTATCGTCAAATAGTCTACAACTTGGCAAACACGCCCTTGCAAGCTCCTTTGCCGAGCTGTACCAGGGTGCTTTTGGTCCTCATGTAGGCCCGGATTCCTTCGATACCATTCTCAACTCCGACACCGCTCATCTTCCAGCCGCCCACAGGCATCTCGGCAGGAGACTCACCCCAGGTGTTGATCCAAGTAATGCCGGCGTCGAGCTTCTTTATCACCTCCTGGGCCAGGCCGACATCGGATGAGACAACGCCTGCGGCCAGTCCCATGGGCGTGTCGTTGGCTCGGGCGATGAGCGCTGGCAGGTAGTCCTCGGGATCCATACCGTGGGTTTTGTAGGGAAGGATACACATGACGGGACCAAAGATCTCCTCGCGGACAATGCGCATCTCGTCGGTGCAGTCGGTGAAGATGACCGGTGGTACCCAGAAGCCGTTGGCGGTCGGCAATGTTTTCTGTGCGTCCAGGGAGCCATCGTAGAGGACCCTAGCCTTGTCGACCTTTTGACCATGCTGGATATACATCTTGACTTTTTCTTGCTGCGCTGCGCTAACCATTGGGCCGAAGTTGGACTTTTCATCTTTGGGTAGACCCATGCGGATACCCTCTTGGCACCTCTCGATGAGAGCCTTTTCCACTTTACTCAGTAGAGTATCGGGAACGAAAACGCGAGTTCCATTTGTGCACACCTGGCCGGTGGAGAAGAAGTTGGCAACCATCGCAACGTCAGCGGCTTCATCGACGTCGGCATCGGGGAGGACGACAAGAGGACTCTTGCCACCAAGCTCCATGGTGATGCCCTTCATGCCCTTGGCAGCCTCGCTGGCGACCTTGCTGCCAGTGCTGACCTGGCCAGTGAAGCTGACCTTGGCGATGCCGTCGTGGGCGACGAGCGGAGCGCCGACACTCAGGCCGTCGCCGTAGACGACGTTGAAGACGCCAGGGGGCACGCCGGCTTCGACATAGATCTCGGCGAGGGCGTTTGCGTGGAGAGGCGTCACCTCACTGGGCTTATAGACCATACAGTTGCCGGCGGCGAGGCACGGAGCAGACTTCCACAAGGCAATTTGGATAGGATAGTTCCAGGCACCGATGCCGGCGCAGACACCGAGGGGTTCGTGGTTGGTGAGGACGAATGCATCGGCGCGGAGGCGGGTGTGGTGGCCGGGGAGGCTGCCAGCAGCGAGATGGCCGTAGTATTCGAGGACGTCGGCGCCGGTGACAACGTCGACAGTGGTGGTCTCGGACAAAGCCTTGCCGGTATCGAGCGTCTCGGTGAGGGCGAGTTGGTCGTTGCGTTCTCGGAGGAGGGCGGCGGCGCGCAGCAGGATCTCGGCACGGCGAGGAGCGGCGGTCTGAGACCATGCAGGAAACGCGGCCTGGGCAGCAGCGACAGTATCGTTGAGCTGAGCTGGGGTGGTGGTGTAGATGGTTGCGAGCGGCTTCGCGGTGCTGGGATCGACCGAGGTGAAGGTGGACGCGGAGGATGAGGATTCTGGTTGGGGCCGGCCCGAGTGAAAGGTGTGGATTTCGGTAGAGAATGTCATGATGAATTGGGTGCGACGAGGTGATTGGGGGAAGAGGGCGAGGAGGAGGAAGAAGTAAAGAAGTGAAAAGATGGAAGAGAATTGGCCTTAGAGAAGGGTGGCACTCTGAGGGAGGTGAAGATTTGCTGCGGCCAGGACGATAGCTTGAGGGTACGACCGACGACGATAGCGTAGCGTGTTGTAGCGAGGTGCTAGTTAGTCTACGTACTTGGCGTTAGATACGAATTGAGTCGGAAGCGCAGGGGTTGTGATTACATAAGATGTCGTTTAGCTGGTGGCAGATAATGGGACCCGATCCGATTGATCTTAAGTAGGGGAGAGCGATACGAGATACAACGCGATGCGGATGGTGGATGGCATATGGAGATGTGATGAGGTACTTCGTACGAAGTACACAGACCTGTGCGCTACTTGGGCAGCTAGGACTAGAACATGGCCCCCTCCGTCCCTTGAAAAGCATGAATTGATCAATGAAACGGCCAAGAGACAAAGATCAGGGAAGCGAGCGCCAAATGCCGAGCGCGCTGGCCGAAGTGGGTGGTGGGTGGGGCAGAAGGAAGAGTTGGATCGTGAGAACAACTATCCGTACTTACGAGGCTACCGGGAACAATGTCGAGAAGAGGAAAAAGGAGGCTCGTGGTTGTAGCGTAGTGACGGAGAGGCGAGATGTCATTGGAAACATGCGACACAATCGCTGAAAGTCGCGTCAGGTACCCTCCATACTGTGTGCTTGGTTGTACTCTTCGAATTCGCTTTCTAACTACTCCGTACCAGTCGAGATATCTTCACCATAGACGCACAGCATCCCCCCCAGGACCGGCCCGGGGGTGGGGGTTGGGTTGCAACCACGCAGCGTCGTCAGACCACGAGCGCCTCGAAACCCAAGCTGCTGACGGCTGGAGACGAGGAATAGCAAACGGGAAAAAGGAAAAGAAAAAGAAAAAAGAAAAGAAACGAGAAAAAAAACCCCCCCCGAAATCATCAGCCTACGTAAACAAATGCGACCTAGAGATGCAACGTCCAAACGGTGGACTCCCGCATCCAGGCCAGGTCCGCCAAGGCTGACAGCGTGGTACAAGGGACAAGACAAAAACGCGACTCGCCCCTAGCCGCTAGTCTGTGGGCTCTCACGTCATGCTTGGTGCTAGCTAGACCGATACAGTGCGCACCGAGACACAATACGCACTATATCGCTGGGTTTGCTTGCCGCGATAGCCAAGGCGTGGAAAAGAGAAACGACAATCCCCTACCACTAAAGTAAACTTAATAACAGGGGTCGAACTTGCGTACTGGAGCTGATGTCTCTATTAATAGAAGAGAAAGAAAAGAAAAAAGAAACGTACGAATAAAGACAATGATTGAGTAGGAGGAGGCAAAACACCGGGAGACAAGACTGACCCAAGCGAGACAAGAAAAATCAATCTACCAACTGCAAACACCCTTCTAAGTAACCGACCAACCATGGTCGCTCAAAGCTATCAATTGCCCACTTCGCTTTACCCAATATGTCTAATATTCGGCAGATGGATGACACATGGGGAAGCACACATGCACATCTAAGGCGGAGAAAAATCCCAGCACGTCCCTGCAGCAGACAGAAACAACTGCTACAGTAAACTGCAACTGTAAGACCCTGCACAGCCAAGTCGTGGGGTCCTGGCAGCCTGGGATACCCGGCGATCCATGTGCTACGGAGTACCCAGTGGCGGAACCGACCAATACTATCGCCCAATTTAGTTCGGGAGCCTGGTGGACGAGCCTTTTCACTTCTTTCTCTCTGTTTGAACCCTCAGCGGCCTCGGCATGTACGCAGGTGCTTTACTGTAGGCTCCAAGGTCTGGTGGTGCCGCACCGTCATGAACGGACGATAATCGACCAGGCACACAACCCCAACTACGGATAACGGCGGGGACTAGGCGGGCCTCGACGCCACTGCGGCCGCCGGTTTACACCGGTGCGCGCTCGCGACGCCCACGGGCTAGCCGGGGCTACTGCCTACGTTACCGGCTCTGGGGCGGTTGGCCATCTCGTTAATGCCAGAGAACTCCCCCTGCTCAGCAACGGCCACGACCACGAGGGTACAGGGAGGAGGGAAGGAAGCTCCTATTCTTACCTTAAACGGGTATCTGGGCCTATCTAGAACCAAGCAGCGATGCTTGATGCTGCAGACCGGAAGGGCAATTGCGGAAGTACATGTAGTGACAGCGGTATCTATCTGAAGGTTGCCCTCCCGCTGTCTCGGCGCCTCTATCCTAATTCATCCACGGTCGTCTACGGTCAACTCCGTCGTGTGCCTGATCCCTCCCCCCCAAGGGGGAAGAAAAAAAAGCACCATCTTGGCCTGCGCCTCCCTGCGACATGATGCGAAACGCAAGTTGGGAAGAGGGTATTATTCTCTGCCAACTATCCACAGTGGCTTATGTCAGGCCAGCAACAACGGTGGTTGGAGGGAGAGGCCCCGGGGCACAGTGCGGCTTCGTCACCGCGCGGCTATAGCGGCGAGCACGGCGACGGAGGTCTGGAGAACGGCCAGAGAACGGCCACGCCCGACCACCGAGCAACGATGCAGACGGCGCCCACCGTGGACCCTTTCCGAAGAACCGTACGAGAAGAGGATCCGTAGAGAGGGTCTGTTCGGTAATGGCTGTTCGGTAGCTGTTTTGTTTGGTGCTGCCGCGCCGATGGGGGGCGGTATTGGTTGCACGAGCATCTGGAGTATGGGTTTCCGTCACAAAGATTTATGATTTGACCAACTGACTAGGGTTCTATCGGGTCGAGTAGGTATGCACGGAGTACTGTGTTGTACAGATTACCCTCATCGGGCTGTACGAGGTGTTGGGGTTCCTCGGCAGATAAGCAGGTCTGTTGATGTAGGAAGTACCAGTTCCGTCAGACCCTCCCGGTGGTTCGAATAGATGACGACAGAATAAGAAGTTGGCAATTTCTCGCATTGCACTTGTCGATGCTAGCACTTAGCTAATTATCTACTCCCGACCAAAAATGTCTGCACGCAGACAGGTAAGCAG
Source organism: Neonectria punicea (assembly GCA_037954315.1). Classification (NCBI taxonomy): domain Eukaryota; kingdom Fungi; phylum Ascomycota; class Sordariomycetes; order Hypocreales; family Nectriaceae; genus Neonectria; species Neonectria punicea. The sequence continues at coordinate 26,593 of JAZAVJ010000312.1, read as the reverse complement.
TATGCCAGATCTCTGAGGACACTCAACAATTCAATCCTACCGGTGAATGTCGGTGAGAGACTTTTCCCGCCTCCGCCACCGTCGCGTCTCCAACTTGATCCTCCGCCGCCGGGCTGTCTTGGTGTTGCTCCACTCTCCTCCACTCGGGCCCAGCAAAGCCGGCACAATTGTCCTCGTCTTCTCCGCCTTCATGTTGGCTGGCACTAGTTGACAAGGTACTGCGGTGTGTCCCTCGACATGTAGCCTAGGGAAGGTACTTGCTCGCCCTAGGCTGGCCTAGTACTGCAAGGTACCTTGTCGTCCTCGTACTGTGCTGCTCTCATGGAAACATTGTTCGATTGCTTGATTGCAGGATGGATTCGGATCGCAACCATCGATCGGCCCCGGAACCCCCCCACCCTGCTTGTGCAGAGGTCGATTCTTTCAAAACACCGAGACCAGCCTCGTTTTGACTCCAATCCTTTTTTTCTTCATCGCTACTCCTCCTTCTTCTTCTCTCCCCAATCTCCAATCTCCAATCTTCAGCTCCAATCTCCAATTGCAGAAACGCAGCAAAGCTTCCGTGAACCGCATCAGCTGCGCTGGTTGTCTGTGAGCATTGAGGTCGTCCTACCTATCCCACCGTCTCTCCACCAACTACTTCCCATCTCCCCAGTCAGTTCAACACCATGACGACCAACGCCCTGCCCGCCTCCGCAAGCTCCGCCTTCGACTACATCATTGTCGGAGGCGGCACCGCTGGCTGTGTCCTCGCATCCCGCCTGTCCACCTACCTCCCTGAGAGTAAGGTCTTGCTCATTGAGGCCGGCCCCTCCGACTTCGACCTCAACAACGTCCTCGACCTCCGCGAATGGCTCAGCCTCCTCGGCGGTGACCTCGACTATGACTACGGTACCACCGAGCAGCCCATGGGCAACAGCCACATCCGCCACTCCCGCGCAAAGGTCCTCGGCGGCTGCTCCTCCCACAACACGCTCATCTCATTCCGTCCCTTCAGACACGATATGGACCGCTGGGTCGCCCAGGGCTGCGACGGCTGGGACTTTGATACTGTCATGCGTCATGTCGACAACTTGCGCAACTCCATCACCCCCGTCCATCCCCGCCACCGCAACCAGCTGTGCAAGGACTGGGTGAAGTCGTGCTCCACTGCCATGGGCATTCCCGTCATCACTGACTTCAACTACGAGATTGCCGAAAAGGGTCAATTGACCCAAGGTGCCGGCTTCTTCTCCATCTCCTACAACCCTGATAACGGCCGCCGAAGCAGCGCCTCCGTCGCCTACATCCACCCTATCCTGCGTGGTGATGAGCGACGACCCAACCTGACTGTCCTCACCGAGGCCCACGTCTCCAAGCTAATCGTCGAGAACGACGTCGCGTCCGGCATTGTGCTCACCCTTAAGTCGGGCGAGAAGCACACCCTCAAGGCCCGCAAGGAGACTATCCTTTGTGCCGGTGCCGTTGACACTCCCCGTCTCCTTCTCCACTCGGGCATTGGTCCTCGAGCCCAGCTTGAGAGCCTCGGCATTCCTGTCGTTAAGGACATTCCTGGTGTCGGCGAAAACCTCCTCGACCACCCCGAGAGCATCATCATGTGGGAGCTGAACCGCCCCGTACCCGCCAACCAGACCACCATGGACTCGGATGCTGGCATCTTCCTGCGCCGTGAGCCCACCAACGCCGCCGGCAACGATGGCGACGCCGCCGATCTCATGATGCACTGCTACCAGATCCCTTTCACCCTGAACACGGAGCGACTTGGATATGACCTCGTCCCCGACCGCTACGCCTTCTGCATGACCCCCAACATCCCTCGTCCACGCTCCCGCGGCCGAATCTACCTGACCTCAGCCGACCCCAGCGTCAAGCCCGCACTTGACTTCCGTTACTTTACCGACCCCGAAGGATACGATGCCGCCACCTTGGTTCACGGCATCAAGGCTGCCCGGAAGATCGCCCAGCAGGATCCCTTCAAGGGCTGGCTTAAGCGCGAGGTCGCCCCTGGACCCAAGGTGCAGACCGATGAGGAGATTAGCGAGTACGCGCGACGCGTCGCGCACACCGTCTACCACCCCGCTGGCACCACTAAGATGGGTGACCTGTCCCGTGATGAGATGGCTGTGGTGGACTCCAAGCTTAAGGTCCGCGGCATTAGCAAGCTGCGCATCGTCGACGCCGGCGTCTTCCCTGAGATGCCCACCATTAACCCCATGGTGACGGTTTTGGCTGTTGGAGAGCGCGCCGCCGAGCTTATTGCCATGGATGAGGGGTGGAAGCTTGAGAACCGATCCCGCCTGTAAGCGATGGCGTAAGATGGATAGTTTGTCACTCGATTAGGCCGGTAGGGCACGAAGTGCTGATTCATGTCATGTATCATAGAATATTGCCGCGTCGGCGCTTATGGCCGTATGCGGACCAGTGTATTGTGAGGGTAAAATAACGCGAGGTAACGATGTCAAAGTTAAGACGTTGCCGATAAACTGCGTGAGCCACTTTGTGAGAATGCAACCCCTGTAGAGAACCATTCAGGATAAAGTCGTTATGGGTGAGGTGCCCCGATAGGGAGAGCCTTGCCTCGGGATGGTAGACCACAGGGATGGCTGGCGATTCTTGCGCCCCACGCAGTCAGTATGTAAGCTTCGGGGAGATAGGCAGACTATCGGAGGAACCGCGGGTGATGGCCGTTGTTTATGCGGCAAGTTCGACCGTCGGACCTATTCAAGAGAATAAGGTCGAGTATGTTGCCGGGAGTAACGGGCCGACAAGGAGGTCTAGGCGGAGAAGCCGAGAGTCTGTGCTTGCGAGCTGAGCACCATGCTACTTGGGAGAAGCAGAATAGTTAAAAGAGGTGTTGTTGTTAGTCATGGCGAAAACCAACGTCAAGTTGAGCTGGGTTAGGCGGACAGTCGGGTTTTGGAAGTCAGCAGGTTGGGGCCCTGTTCCAAGAAGACTGGATGACGGATCGATAAGTTGCTGGAGAAGCATAGAACACTGGCTATACTTCGTAGATGGCGTGCATTCACGATCCATGCAGATTGCCCTCGCACCCATGTAGCCCCCTGTTCGAAGGTTGGGATTGCCTCGCGGATAATTTGGAAATCGAGACGGGAACAGTGACCGACAAGATCGATCGGGAAAGAAGAGCAACCATACATAGACCGAGACGGTGTCTTGGGCAGGTAGGGAACGGATCGGCCGACGATTAGACCTGCGAGGAGGTGGCCAATAAAGAGTTAACGGTACTGGCTCGAGAGTCGCGACATGGAGGGCCGTAGAGCCGTGCATCCATCAGCTGGGATATGGTGGGGAGGGATGGATTGTGAGGGGTCGCTTGTGGGGGGCTGACCGGGAATTTCGGGGCGGAGGCTCTTGGACCGAAGGCGTTTGGTTGACGGATGTCAGGGCCGACAACTGCTACTAGATCCACTTGGCTTGGTGTCGCATTGTTGGCCCAAACCGACCGACTTACGACTGACGCGGGGCGTCGTGTGTTCAAAGGTGAAGACCTCGCGTGAGTGAGGACAAAAGGGGTGCCCTTATAAGCCCGGTCCGTCCAGCCGCCTGTCAATCTGGCTGATCATCTATCTATCTGGCTGGGACGTGTCGTTTGTCGGGATGATAGCAGGAGCTACGGCGAGACTTATTAGGCCTGGGCAATATCATCAGCTGGTTTCTCCATCCTCAACCTCGGGGGTATTGTTGTTTGTTCGACCTACACAACACAGCCACCTCTACTTCTTCACTTGTAACCACGAATCCCCCATTCTGAGCCTCGACTTTTCGCTGCCAATCGTTTCCGAGTGCTTGCTCATATACCGAAGTACTGTGATCTTGGTGAACAGCTCCTCCATCCACGACGCAGGGAGTAACAGGAGCAACACCGGAACCAGAACCATGGCGACATCCTCAGTTGACCTGCCGCCACAGCCCGAAGAGGAGCCCACACAGCCAGCCATACTCGATCGTGCCCGCGGCTTGGCGTCTGCTCTTGGTGCAGCTGCAGTGGCGGTGGCAGGGCATCATGGGTTGTCAGATGTCTTGGGACGGACAGGAGAGGGAGTTTATAGAGCTTCTGGAGAAGGAAAACGAGGGGATGTCGATGGAGACGGCGAAGGAGGAGACAGACGCGAGATAGAGGAAATGGAAGGCGTGACCTCGGAATCACTAACAGCAGCATCGGAACCAAAACCAAGTGAAGCCGGTTGCGGAGGGGTGTTGCTGTCAAATGAAACGGACTTGACAGCCCAAGGGGGGAGGAGTGCTCCATCCCGTTCCCGCCCACTAACAGGCCGTCCGGATAATACAAGCCCCTCGTACCATTACGCGCAGTCACCCACCTCCAAAGCCACGCCCACCAATGCAACTGCGACTACGACGACTGCGACATCTACACATACACATGGCGGGCGAATCACCAAAACTCGGCACAGACCAACCGCATCAGCCTCGATGACCAGTCTGGCGGCAGCAGTGGCAGCAGCAATCGCGACATCCAAGGTAGCGAAAGCCACTCCCGCGACAGCAGCGGCGACAGCAAATACAGCGGGCTCGGGAGCGTCGACGGCCTCCGTCTTGTCAAGAACCATGACCCCACGAGCATCAACTCCACAAGGGGCGACGGCGACGGCGAAGGCCATGGCCGGGACGACGACACCGCCCGTAGTTTCGTCTACGACAACCTCGTCGAAGCCCTCCTCCGCACCCTTCAACATGACGGCCGCCACCGCCGCCGCAATTGACAATGACGCTCCCGTTCTCTCCTTCTGGGGCCCAAAGCCCGTCCCTCTGCCGTCGCGCTTTGCCCGAATTAAGCGCAACCTCATTCGCGGTCACGAGGCTGAGCTTGAGGCGAGCTGGGCCCGCCTCATCACTGCTCTTCGTGCCGAGGTCGACCACATCGAGGCTCTCGGCGCTCACCTGATCCCATCCATCGAGTTCGCCGAAATAGACGACACGTCGCAGTCCGCCCGCTTCGGCCGTGATCTCCGGCGCTACGGCGTTGGCGTTATTCGAAAGGTGGTCCCGAAACCTGATGCTGACATCGCTGTGCGTGAGACTGTCCAGTACCTCAACAGCAAGAGTCGCATCAAGGCCCAGCAGCATGACCCCGCCTGTTTCGACTTCTTCTGGACCCCTGCCCAGGTGCGCGCCCGCGCTCACCCCGGCGTTCTGACCGCCCAACGTTTTATGATGAAACTCTGGGAAACCAGCCCCGACGACCGACTCGTCACCCGGTTGCCCATTACCTATGTGGACCGGCTGCGGGTACACGGAGCCGGCGAAGCCCGGCCCCACGACCTCAACGTTCCGCCGCTCGAACCCCCGCAATCGGCCGACGACTGGATCAAGGCCCTCGAGTCATCCGCCGGCATCATCGCCCAGGTCGACAACGGCTCTCTCGAGCGCTGGGAACCCGATGGCTACCAGCAAGCAGGAACTTACAACCATGTTTTCCATGGCCGCTGGGAAGATCACGATCCGTGGGAATGCGCCAGTCGTGTCTCCGCCACCATGGATCTTTACAACGGGTACGGAGCTTGCACTATATTTCGCATGTTTCAGGGCGTCCTGGCACTGTCCAATGTGGAGCCTGGCATGGTCCGACTGTTGCCGTCCCCAAAGCTCGCAACGGCCTACTATTTGCTGCGGCCGTTCTTCAGCACCCGAACTCCACCCCCGGACATCCGCAGCGGTCCTGAGTGGGAAGCATACCTTGATCCGAGCAACTGGAAGCTTGAGAGAGATCCCGATTCCATCATACATGGGGCTGTTCCCGGTCACGCTCAGAGAATCACTGAACACTGGCATCCCCATCTCAATTTGAGAGGAAGCATGATTACTCTTCCCACCCTTCAACCTGGGGACTACATTTTCTGGCATCCTGACCTCCCCTACTACCTCTCAAGCAACAACTATGGCCTCAAGACCCCGAGCGGTATTAACGACAACGTCAGCATGCTTTTGTACGTCCCGGCCGCCCCTCTAACACAAACCAATGCTCTCTATCTAGCTCGCCAGAGGAAGGCCTTCCAACGGGGTCATCCAGGCCCCGATTTTGACTCTACCGGGCTAGGAGCGGTGGTGGAGGACGCCGATACACGCCCTGGTGAGAAGGAGATTGCTGAATTTGGTGGTCCGGCCGCATTGCAGGCAATGGGCCTGGCTCCCTGGGAGGTTGCTGGGACTCGCGCCGGCACACCACCTTGTGACAGGCCCAAATCTAAGGACGACGATACTGAGATGGAAGCTGAGGTCGAGACGAAGAGCTTGATGAGCGTCTCATCTAGCTCGCATGCCGAGGCTGAAGTCGTTCGCTTGGCCAACATTATTCTCTTTCCAGATCGATCTATGCTTGGGTATTCCGTGTAAGCAGCTGTTAGTGGCCCGTTGTTCATTAGCGACCACGCTGGGATACTTGTGTTGGAAAATATAACAGACCTGTGTGTATATATTGGACCGGAGCATGTTTTGCATCAATCAGGCGTTCACTGTTCAGGCTTTGATGATTCTGGCCCCTCATGGGATAAATCATGGCATGGCATTTAATTGACATTGACCTTTATTGCACTTTACTTTCGAATAACCCAGAACGCCGTTTCCTTTATACCTATCATCTATATACTAATATCTTCTAGCCGTAGGACAATTTCAGAGACAAGTTCCCTTGCATCGGCGCTTGATACTTGTTGGCGAGATCCAAAAACTCCAATGTCGAGTCCGGAATTTTGGACTGAGGCCTCAATATCCACTGCCATCTATTACACAATGATGTTAATCTCTCTCTTCCAGTAGAATTATATGTTGGTTAAATGACCTACCGGGTAGTCTTTCTTGACTATGTTATCCTGCACCTGCGCGTATGACTCGAGGAGAGCTGGCCCATCACCAGAGTCTTCCGCCACACCATCATCTGACATCAGCCTGATCCGCCCAGCCCCTGTATTTGGCTTGTTCGGGAGACTCAGGAAGTTCACGAAAGACGTGATGTTGACCCCGGTCCAGCTGCTGATTTCCCAGAGACCAACATTTGCTCGGCCCTCTGAGGTGATCAGGTGGATGTCTTGCTGAATGGCCGCAGCCACATCAACGAGCGACAGCTTCTCGTGTGCTTCTACTCTGAGTGGTACCAGGTTCAAGGTCGGGTAGGTTGCTGGAAGTCCATGTTCCGCGGCTCGGTTAGCGAGGTATATGCCAAAGATGACTGACGCGGCATTTCCCTTCCTGGCGAGTACCTTGGCGTATGCTGCGAGGAACAGGGACTGGGTGGAGATTCCAGACTGAGCAGCAGTCCTTTTGATGGTAGTCAAGTCAGAGAGCGCAGACTTTGCAAGGTATGACACCCGCTCCTTGACGTCTTTTGAGGATGTACGCTGTGTTAGTGACGGGGTATCCTGGAGGTACTGCGTCCAGAATGTTCGTCTGGCCTTGCGGGCATTGTAGGATACCTGATCGACAGTCCACTTTCTCCACTGCGAGATACCAGAGTCGGCTGCCACAGAGGCGCCGCCTAACATGTCCGAGAACCGCTGCAACAGAGCCGGGAGACTGACTCCGTCATAAAGGGCATGGTGCAGTCTCAAATGGAACGCCCAGGAACCCGTCTCGTCTTGTTCCACCCGGGCCCTTACCAGCGGCTTAAGCAGGCGGCTTGTTTCGTGATTGTGTGTCGATGGCCCCAATGGAATGCAATGATCTTTGAGAATCGCCTGTATAAATGGAACCTCTTTGGAACCGGTGGCAACAAAACATGTTCGCAGGAGTGTCGTTTCAGAGACGAGTTTGTCCCAGGCGGCCTGGATAGTCTCCAACTCAGTCGAGCCTTCAATCTTCAATGGGAATTCCGGGTAGAAGACAGAACCCTCTGCATTCTCCCACGCGCTCAACATGTAGACTTGCATTGGAAGAGCTGGGAGGAGCTCAATCTGATCTTTGGACACACCAAACTTGGCAAGACGCCTCTCAATGTCGACATCATTGGGCGATTCCCAAGACGGAAGGCTTGTAGTAGCTTGCGTTTTGCTACCAGGAGAAGCGATAGCAATCTCGGCCATATGGGAAATGCTCATGGCTCTGATGAGGTTCTGGGGACGTAGGTTGATGCCCTTCCTGCGCAGAAGCGATGCCACTTTGATGGCACTGATTGAGTCGAGTCCGAGGTTGTAGAGGTTGTCGGACTTTCTGATTGACGTGACTGGAACACTCGAGACCTGATGAAGTACATCCCGTATTTCCGACGTAGTTTCGTCCCACGTTTCGCTCTCGTCAATAGGTTCTTGCACGGTGGGGGATCTCTCGGGCGAGACGGCGTCCTTGAGCAAGATCGACACCATACCACAAATTGAGACTCTTTGTTCTTCAAATGACAGAATATCCGATGCGTCCGACGTCGTCAAAAATTGCATTATTGCGTCGAGGTCCCGGATCAATGATTCAGGACCTCGCGCTGAGCAGTACTCGGGCTGACAAGCAACTCTCCAGATGAGACTGTCGGCCACCGCTTCAGCCTCTACACATACGGGGTACTCGGTCGCTGATGATCCCCCGACCGACTTCAACATCGGGTCAGTCCTCTCATTTCTGGGCGATCTTTGGAGGATGAATAGGGTGTTGAACAACCCGAGCCCATCGACGTTGCCAGCGAGCTGTGCTTTTCGAAGTGGGTAGTTTTGGAACTCGCGAATGTCTCTCATGTTTTCTTCCAAGTACTGGAGGAATGTCGACGGAGACCCGTACAGAACACAACGTAGTGCGACGGTGTTCATCGTTGGAAACACGAGATTCTGGGCCTCATCAAAGTCGCGACCAGAGACGACAACTCCGAAAGTCACGTCCAGCGTCTGCATCTGTTGGGCCAGAATAATAGCCCAGCAAGCCTGACACAAAGCTTGGAGGCTAACAGATTGTTGCTTGCAGAAGGACGTGATCTTTGAGAGACGCAGGGTGGACGATTGCTCTCCTCTCTGCAGTTCGATCATGTGCTCGACATATCGAACATCATTCTTGGGTAGAAGCGTGGGCGCGGCTCCCTCCAAGTATTGGTTCCAGAAGTCCTTCGCGTCCGAGCCTTCAATGGCTGTGACATGGGTGAGGAACGAATCCACGGATGCTCGCGACGTCGGTTTCCCATGATAAGCCGCTTCGAGGTCTTGAAAGAGTAGGTTGAGGGACCACCCATCATAAAGGGCATGTGCCATTGAGAGAACAACGAATCGACGAAACCCAAGTGTGGCAAACGTCAACTGGAACAAATGGTCCTGCGCTTTTCCCTCCCTCGCCAACTCCGTTGCCGTGCCAGTGATGCGGTTGACATCGTCGAAGCTATTGAGACGGACATGCTGAATATCAACGTCGTGCCTCTTAGATACGATTTGACAGTACGTCATATCTAAACCATCAACAGCAACCTCAAAAAAGCTCGTCCTCAGAATTGGGGACCGGTTGATGACTTCCACCCACGCATCTTGTAGGGAATCCGTGTCCACAGATTCAGAAATTTCGAGGATATCGTGGTTGTAGTACGATTCGAAATTAGACTGGATCATCCCGGCAACCATCGACTCTTGAAGAGGCGTAGGTGGGAGCGCCGTTTCAAGTTTCTCCAAATCGACACCTGAGTTTTTCAGATACTGCCATAGCATGCTCTTTGTGTCTTGAAGCGAGCCCTTGACCTTGGCAGCTTCAGTGGCAGTGGAGATTGCCTTGTCCAACTCTTCAACGATGTTCGCAATTGACTGACAGCGCATGATTTGCCAGGGTGCTAGGTAAACATCTTGTCTCTTGAGCTTGGTCGACAGTTTGATGACATCAATGCTGTCAAGTCCAAGCTCTAGGACTGTTACCGATTCCGACACGTCTCGGGATGAAATGTTAGCAAGGAGGGCGATTTCCTGCCGTACCAAGAGAGCCTTCTCTGTCCATTGGAACTCCCTGGCCATCTCGGCCGCGACACGGGTGACCTCTACGCCTTGGCTGATCGAGTGCTCTTGCCCAATTCTGACTGGAACCTCGCTGTCTGGAGCCTCTCCCATGATGACGATGTTTTGCTCAAGTTGATCGAGCAGCTCTTCCAACTTTGATGGTGTGGCCATGTGACCTTGGGCAACGAGGGTGAATCGGAGATTGCCGTCGCGTGAAGAGACGACCTCAAGAGCGAGTGGGTAATCCGGGCTTCCTTGATTGTCAACGATCTTCCATGGCAACGAACCTTCGTCCCGAGGTTTTTCAATCTGGTAAGCAAAGAGATTATCGAATAATGCCTTGCCGCCTGAACACCACTTTTGTATATTCTTTAGAGGGGTGTGCTGGAAGTCGAGAACCGCCGTGTTGAAGTCGTGGCATTGGTGGATGAGCGACGACCAGGTTTGCTTCTGAGAGGGCTTTGAGTGGAATGGGACTGTGTTAAAGAGCGGACCAATTGTGTGCTCAATGTTTTCCAGTTCAATTGATCTGCCTGAAACTATGACGCCAATAGTTGCATGGCTTGTCAAGTAGTTCTGAAGCGTGGCAGTCCACAATGCCAACGAGACTGCTTGGAGGGTGACGTTTTGTGACGATCGAACCGGCTCCAGTGCCTTTGCTGGAATTTCTCGCATAGCTGTGACAGAAATTGTCGCTGTCTGCTGCCCGAGCTGTGGTAGAGGCGCGAAGGTCCAACTTTTGAGGTGTTCCTCCCAGAAGTTCTTGCAGTTGACGTGTCTCAAAAACGGACCATGGCTGAGCGCCTCCAAGAAAGATGGACCAGATGGTGCATCTCTGCCGCTGTACTTTGCCAAGAGCCGGTCCATCATAAGATTGAAGCTGTTTCCATCATAAAGGGCGTGGAAGATATGGATGACAAGTCTTCTAGAATGGGGAGTCGTGAGGTATGTGAGTTGTAGCGGTGTGACGATGAGTGAAGTATTCTGCTGGATCCAATCCTGCTTCCGTTCTTGCAGGCACTTTTCAAGATGCTCTCCTTCCGCGAGAGTGTGTTCCATCCAAGCCAAAGCCCTGGTTCTCAAAGCCACCTGAATGAAACCATCTGTTGTTGGGACGAAAGCCGTTCTGAGAATTGCTTCCGACTGCACCAGCTGTTCCCACGAAACACGTAGCAGCTCTGCAGATGTTGTTTCTGAAAGCTCCAGTTGAAAAGTGTTGAAGTAAACATCCTGTAACTCGCTAGTCATGGTCCGAGAAATGATGCCTTGTTGAAGGGGCGAGCAGGGAGCGATATACTCAATGTCCGCAGGCTTCACGCCGAGTCCGCGGCAGGCAACTCCGCGATACCGGTGGCCAAATGCCTGTATCGATTGCTTTACTTCACGAGTGAACTTGTCTTGCTGAACCGTAGAGGTCTTTGCCAGATAATTGGCCAGATCTCCAACGACTGGATACTTGAGCAGGACAACTGGTGAAGCAGCCTTCAGACCTCGGGCCCTCAAGAGAGACGAAAGTCTCAGCGCAGTGATGGAGTCCACACCAGCATCAAAGATGCTGGTCAACGAGGTCAAATCTTCAAGCTTCATATCACTGAACCCAGCAAGAGTTTCGAGCAATTTGCCGATGGCCTCAATAGCAGCACTCGAGACAGGTGTGGCGGCGGCGTGGGAGAGCTCCATTAGTAGCTCTGGGGAGAGATCGCTAAATAGCTTCTTGAGCTCCTTGACCTCAGCTTTGTTGTTTGAAGAAAGTGGGATATACGGGAGTGAGAAGATGTAGGTTGGAATCATGTAGCCTGGAAGCCGCGCGCGGCAGGCCTCCTTAGCCTTCACCCCCAGCCCTTCGTCATCTGAAAGGACCCGGAGGTTCCTGTCCCTTGGATTCTGGCCAACAACGAAGGATACAAGCACATCTTTCCCGCTTGTGCCATGTCGAGTCACAATGGTAGCCGTATCCTGGATCTCACTGACGCCAGTACGGATAGCATGATTGATCTCAGCAATCTCAAGTCGCTGTCCACGTAGCTTGACCTGGTCATCTGCTCGACCAAGAAATTCAAAGCAACCATCATAAAGCACTCGAACGAGATCTCCCGTTCTGTAGATCTTCTCGCCGAATTCTTTCAGGGTTGGAAACCGTTCCTCTGTGAGCTCGGGTCGGTTCAAGTAACCCTTGCCCACCAGCTTGCCCGAAACGCACAGCTCACCAACTCCGCCACGGATGACTGGAATCTCTGTGTCTTGGCGAAAAATGTATGAGCCAACGTTTGGGAACTGTTTTCCAATGTTGCTCGGTCGTCCATTGACTGGAACGCGTTGATACATGGTCACGCCAATGGTTGCTTCCGTGGGCCCATAAGCGTTGTAGATGACGGCCTTGGGTCCCCAGACATCCAGGATTTCTTGCTTCAACTGCTCGCCACCAGTAATGAACACTCCACGACAGAGACTTGGGACCTCATCTGGGTGGGTGAGACGGGCCAAGCTCGGCGTCAAGTCAATGTGCGTGATGCCGAGCCTGTTGATCGTGGCGGTCAAATCATCCAGGATGAGATCCTTGGGTGCTGCAACAACAACGATGCCTACAGACCAGCTCCAATACTGCTCAAGGACGGAGACGTCGAAGTGCAGTGCAGCAAACTGTAACCATCGCGAATCGGAATCCCAGTGTCCCTTGAACAGTTCCTGAAAGGCCATCATTGCCTGTACGGCGTTTTCGTGCGTGATCTCGCATCCTTTTGGTGTGCCTGTAGTACCCGACGTATACAGGCAATAGCAAGTGTCTGAGGGCGCAATTGCTGGTTTGTATCCAGGCTGAGGCAGTTCCAAGACCTCAAGAAACGTGTTCTCGATAGTGATCACGGCACACTGGACCTCAAAATCTAGGGAGCTCGGGTCCGTAGTTAACAGACAAGGGGCTTTGGAATCCTCGAGGATGAATTGCTTGCGCGCCATTGGAGCAGTCGGATCCAAAGCAACAAAGGAGCAGCCTGCCTTTAAAATACCGAGGATGGAAAAGTATGCCTCAGGGCACTTGTCAAAATGTATCGCCACGATGCTTCCGGGGACTGCCGTCTCTTTCAATATGGTTGCCACTTTGTTGCCCAGACAATCAAACTCCTTGTAGGTCCATTCTTGCTTGATCGGAGTCTCGCCATCGAACCCAGACACAAACTCGAGAGCTATCTTGTTGGGAGTGGAGATTGCCCCTGCTTCGACAAATTGGTGAAGGAGTTGCACCGGAGCCGCGAGAGTTGGCGAGGCTGCTGGTAGTATCGAGTAAAGTTGTGGTGCCTTGGCACAGGTATCATCCTCTTGGCCGGTTGGATTGCAGGCGATGTGCGTCAAAGACAACTCGAATTGCTTAACCAACAGCTTCGCCTGTTCCTGGGGGAGAACATCGCTGTAGTAGGTTATACAGAGGCGGAGTTGATCATTTTCAATCGGTTCAATCTCCAGGGAGACAGGGTACTCAACCATCGACTCGTCCGCGACTGATTTCCAAGGGGTCACAGGCGATTCCGCAGTGTCCAGCCGCTGATACGCGATAAGAGTGTCGAACGTGGTCCCGGATGAGTGGCCCAGCCACTTTTGAACCTGGCCAAGAGGCGAAAACTGGTGCTTGTGGAGATGTTGATTGTACTCCATCATGTACTTTACTAGATCCGCATTCGACGCGTTGTTGGACGCGACGATTGGGACCGTATTCAGGCAAGGAAACGGGGCGTCCTTCGTCTCGTCTGTCGTTCTTCCGGATAGGGCAACCCCAAAGACGACGGAGCTTTCACCCAAGTAAGACGCAATCACTCGCGTCCAAGCAGCTTGGATGGTGGCCTGGATGGAGATGTTTGAGGCTTGCGTTGCTTGTTGTAGGCTGGAGAATGCTAGGGATGATATGATTGCGTCCGCCTTGACGACACGGTTCTCAATGCGTAGAGGAGTCATTGCAGGAAACTTGTTCACAACGGCTTGGCTCGCCTTGGCTTCCCAGAACTCCTTCTCTTGCGCTTTTCCTTTCAGGGAATTGCATAAGATGACAGACAAGGCTGGTTCGATCTTGGGGACACCGAGGGGCTCCCGATTCCTCAACAGTCTCGAGAGTTCGTTGAGCATAAAATGAAGCGATGAAGCATCATAAAGAGCATGATGGATAATGAGGCTCATGCTGGTTTGACCATCCTTCTCGACCAGTACGACTTTCCAAGGCGGGAGACGTAGGGAGCCCTGCATGCCATCTACCATATCCTGCTTGTGCAGCAAAAGGTCCGGATCTTTACTCTGGAACGCTCGTATCATCTGCACCGGAGGTTCTGTTGATCCTGGATGGTATCTAACCATTGCGAATGAGGTATCTCGATGGTTGACGGGAAGAAAGCCGGTTCGGAGCATCGGGTGGCTTGTTTGAAGAGATTTCCATGCTTCCATCAGATCGCTAATCTTGACGCTTTGATCCACGTCGTAGTGAATTGCATTTAGGTAGTTGTCTCCATTGGACTGGAGGAAAGATGCAATCATGGCAGATTGAACAGGTGTGCACGGCAGTATCGCTTCAATATCCACATCAATAGGCAGGTTTTCTGACACATGTGAAGAAACCTGTCTCGAAAATTGGTCAAAATCGTAGACACGGTGTGATCCTGAATCTTTCTTCGTGGAATTCTCCAGCAGCTTGGCTGCTATCTTGGAAGAGGTGGGACACTCAATCACATCCGATGCTGAAACATTGAAGCCCTCTTGGCGCAGGATGGATGCAATCTGAACCGCATTGATACTGTCCAAGCCAAGCTGGAAAATGGTTGTGCGGCGATGAATCTGGGACTCGGCCATCCCGGAGAGCCGAGCGAGAACCCTACGGACTTGGGTTTCCAGCTCACCCCACTCCTCCGTGCTTTCTTGAGAAGGGGCCGTTGCTTCGGACTTTTCCTGCCGAGGCTTGAGTGCGATCAGACCAGAGCTGATCACGATGGGGAGGTGCTCTTTGCCCATGGGAGTTGCATGAGGTGAGGTCACGGTCGACTTGAGCAAGAGCTTGAAGGCTTCTGCTAGAGCTGTTGCAACGTCTCCCGTCACTAGACTCATATCGCGATGAATGTTGATAACCAAAGAGTTCAGGCTTGGACATGGAACAACTTCACAGACCAGTGGAATATCCATATCTCCAGAATCACCTTCAAGGGTCCAGACGTTGCTGTCGATGTCCTGCAAGGGCTTTTGAACCAGTAGAAGGGTGTCGAATAGATGTCTGCCCGTGCGATTCACTTTGCGCTGGATGAGACGCAGAGGGGTGAACTGATATGCCAGAAGCTTGGCATTCAGCTTTTGCAAGTGCTTCGCAATCTCAATGTTGCTCCAATTGGGAGAAAAGTCAGCTCGAACAGGGATGGTATTGAAGCACGGAGCGATCAGTCTGTCAAGCCCTTCCACGCTCAGGGTTCGACCGCTGACAACATTTCCAAAGCAAACATCAGGGCGATTATGCGCCATTGAGAGCACATTTGCCCAGCTGGCTTGACAAACGGCCAGCAGTGATGTTCCGAGATTTCGAGTTCGTGTTTGGAGCTCTGTCAAGGGGAGGTCGAGAGATGTCGTGTGAGTGCATTGATCCATCCCACTGGTCATTGCAGTAAAGAGTCTTGATGGACGATAGCCATGGAAGTGCTCGATCCAGAATTGCTCAGCGTCATTAGGCAGCTCCATCGCTGTCCGGAGAAACTGCTTGTACGATGCGGGTGGCGGTAGCTGGATACCTCCCGCCAATGCTTCTACTTCTTTGAGAAGCCGTTCCATTGCAACAGCATCATACAGAGCGTGGTGACAAATGAACGAAAGGAACACTGACCCCCTGTATCGCAAAAGAGCAAGAGACACAGGCGGCTTGTGGGAGTCGATTGGGTCTGGGAGAGTTTTGAGATGTTCCTGGACCGCGCCATCAAACGACGGCTCGCTCACCTCTAAGTTCATACAGGGAATGTCCCACTCCTTAAGAATGACTTGCGCGATCGCTCTTTGAGAATCAGAAGTGGTGATGAAGCATGTGCGGAGGATCTCATGTCGTTGAGCCATGATTTTCCAGTAGGACTGGATAACCTCAGGTTCAACATGTAAGCGCAGGAGAATCCTGTTGTAGTAACTTCTCTGACCACGCGAAAGCATCGCTTCTTGTAGAGGCATACACGGCAACACGTCTTCCACAGTCTTGCCCTGCTCAGCGAATGTCTTTCGCACAGTGTCGACAAACGCAGAGGAGAAAAGCGCCATAGAGTTCGTCTCATCCTGAACCTGAGCTTCTTCCGAGAGATGACGTGCAAGCTGTGCAACGGTAGGGTGTTGCAAAATTTCAGACACAGCAACTCGCCTCTTCAGTTGAAGTCCCAGCTCGCGGCTCAGATGGATTGCCGATATAGAGTCCACTCCTAACATAGTAAGCGGAGTCCATCTTCCGACATCCTGTCTCAAAGACTTTGTCGCGCTGGCGATGATCTCGGCCACAGCTGATTCTATTGATGTCCAATCGTCATCATCGTGTGAATCATGCAACAAACCCGAAATAGTCTCAAGGTATTGCTGTCCAAGGTTCTCGAAACACGCACGAAGACGCCGGTGATCAACCTTGCCGCTAGGCACAAGCGGGATGGTCGACACAGGTACCAGGTACGAGGGCACCATGTAGCCAGGCAGTCGGGATTGCAAGAGCGCAAACAGAAGCCGATGAGTTTCAGAATCGACCTCGATCTGGCGGAAATCAGAATGACCCATCTGTGGTACGTAGAATAAGACCAGCTGTTCCGCTGCCGTCACATCCCGCTGAGCCAGAAGTGTCACCGCAGAGCTCACCAGCCCGTTTGACGCAGCGACACCATTAATCTCACTGGTCTCTATACGTTGCCCTCGGAGCTTGATCTGGTTGTCCATGCGGCCAAGGATCAGCATTGAGCCATCAGTCAACATTCGGCCCATGTCACCTGTCCGATAGAGACGACCGTGTTGGGGATGTTGAATGAATTTGTCCGACATCAATGAAGGCGTGTTGAGATAGCCCCGAGCTACTTGAGAGCCCCCAAAGCAAAGCTCTCCAACCCAACCCAGAGGAGAGACTTCAAGGCTTCCTGGGAAAAGGACAAATGCCGAGGTGTTCGGGAGGGAATGCCCCAGATGCCTAACATTGTCGCCAGAGGCCATCTTCTTGACTGTACAGATGTTTGTGAGCTCGGTTGGACCGTAGCCCTGCCACAGCTTGTCTTGCCATTTGTCTAGAACGGGTTGTGTCAACGGCTCACCGGCTGTGACGATAAACTCCACTCTCGGGACATTTCGAGGCTCGATCAAAGATGCCACAGTGGCCGTCATGCTCAAGTGTGTGACATCGAGCTCCCGGATTGACTTCTCAAGGTCCTCAAACACAGTGTCGTTTGTTCCTGAGCAAAGACACATTCCCATGTGCCAGGTGTAGAAAATTTCAAACACGGATACGTCAAAGGCCTGTGAACAGGTTTGCAAGAGACGGCCTTGTGACTTTGAGCTAGTCGGGTATCTTGATTTGAGGACTGAGAGATTGGACATGACACTCTGCTGCTGCACAGCCACGCCTTTAGGAACACCGGTTGTACCAGATGTGTAGATGATATAGGCCAGTCGTGATCCATCACTCGGTATGTTGAGGTTTGTGCTTGACAAATCGTCGCAAGGGGTAGACTCCACGTCTATCAAGCAAACTCCGTAGGCGGAGGGGAGAGTAAGAGATGAAGCATGATCGACAAGACAGAACTTGGTTTGGGCTTGCTTCAGGATGTCCTGAATACGAGCAGCAGGCGTCGAGGGTAAGATTGGAAGATATGCGCAGCCGGCTTTGACAATGGCCAGTATGGAGAGATACAAGTTTGGCGACTTATCCATGACTATGGCAACCACTTCGCCAAGTTGAGTGCTCTGGCGTCTTAAATACCGAGCAAGCTGATTGGCAGAACTGTTTAGCTCTTGAAATGTCATTGTCGTGAGTTGGCGCTCCCCGGAGAGTTGCCCGACAAAGCAGAGAGCACTGAGAGCGGGGGTTTGGGATGCTGCCGTCTCGAACCCCCCCGACAAATCTGATAAGTCCTCGCCAAATTCGGGGATAGTGTTGTAAGTCGATAAACGAGCATTGAAGCTGCGCTGTGTTGCTTTGATGGTCTTCGTGGAATTCTCGAGGATGTACAGACTCATCGATCCAAATTGTTCGACAACGCACTCGACAAGCTCGGAGGGAATGAGATGAGGCCGATACGTCACCTGTAGAATGAAGCCATCTTCCGTTGGTTCAACCTCAAACAGGACTGGGGTTTCAATGCGATCCAGATGTCGAATCTCTTTCACCAGATTGTGGGTGCGCGCTGAGCTGTCCAGCGACTCCTGATACGCAAATAGGACATCATAAAAGCTCTCACCATGCTGCAGTCCAGCAAGCTTCTTAATTTCCGCCAGGGGCAGCATGCAATGCTGCATTGCCTTGCGATTGCTGGCGTGGATGCTGTTCAAAATGTCCAGGTTGGCAGGCAAGGTGTTGAAGTCCACCCGCAAAGGAAGAGATGCGATGCAAGGGCCAACAATCCTCTCAATCCCTGCAACTGGTATTGTTCTTCCTGAGGTCACAGAGCCAATGAGAACGTCCTGCGCTCCCATGATTCCACTCCAAAGAAGAGCCAATGATGCTTGGAAGAGCACTTGAGTACTGCAACCTATCCTCCGAGTCTCCAGGTCGACTTTCTGTTTCGAGATAGCCAGCTGGGTTCTTGTTGAACTGGCTCGATCCAATCCACCAATTTTCTGGCCCAGTTTCGGTAACGGAACTTTATTCCAGCCAAGAAGATGTTCGGTCCAGAATACTCGTGCAGCATCATCAACTTCCTGGTTTGCGGGAGCACTGTAAAGTCCAACAACATCGCGAAAGGGTGGGCGAGATGCCAAAGAGCCGGCAGACAAGAGTGTCGATAGGTCTGACAACATAATGTCCATGGACCAGCCATCATAAATGGCGTGATGCAAATGAATGAGTACACAGGGTCCAGCAGTTGCCGACTCGCGCTGTACTTGAATTCGTAGTGGGTAGAGATAATCTGCGGGTTCCGAAATAGCGAAATCGTGGCGAAACTCGTCCACGACGCTGATTTGCTGGGCTCGAAGATTTTTGAAGAGGATAGACACGAACCGGTCTTCCCAAGTCGCAAAGCCAGCACGAAGAGTCTCATTCCGCTGAACCAGCTCTGCGAGGGATGCTGATACGTTTTGCACTGTGCATCCTTGTGGAACTTGCAGCTCAATCTGGTTGCAATAAGCTGTGGAATTTTGTGCCGTCTCGGCTAGCATAGCCAATTGTAGAGGTGTACAGGGTATCACATCTTCAATCAACTCGCTCATTTCTTGCAAGGCCGGGTTCGATACCAGGATGTTGTTCAAATCCTTGTACAGACTGATCTGACTTGCCGTGGAGTTGATAGACTGTCTCGTTGGCTGTCGTCGAATGGCAAAAGCAATATCGGAAACCGACTTCATTGTCAGTAAGCTCGTAGAGTTTAGATCAAAGTCAAACTCGCGAAGAGCCGATGCCAGCCTAATCGCCCTGAGAGAGTCAAGGCCCGCCGATGCAAGAGAGGTAGTCCTATTTGCTTTGAAATTCAAAACATCAGAGACAACACCGATGACTTTAGCTTCAAGTTCATCTGCAGGCTCCAAGTCTAGCGAGTCATCTGCGAGCTCGGTTCTTCGTTGTTCGTGGTCGGCTTTCATTGTCTTTCTGTCAACCTTGCCACTTGGAAGTCTGGGGAACTCGTCCATCAAAACCACCTCGCCCGGAACCATGTATTGGGGCAGCCAGTCTTTACACCTTTCCAGAAGAGTCTCCTCAGATACTCCCGAATCGACTGCGCAGAAAACCACCAGAATGGAATTAATCACTGCAGCCACTGCACTGTGACACCCAGATGTTCTGAGAACAGCTTGTTCCACCTCGCCAAGTTCGAGACGTTGACCTCGAAGCTTAACTTGGCCATCTGAGATGCGACCAAGGCACTCTAGCTTTCCGTCTGGTCGAAGGCGAGCCTTGTCTCCAGTTCGGTAAACCCTTCCATACGGTGTGTGTATGAAAACTGCGTTGGTTTGCTCCGGGCGGTTGATGTATCCGGTAGCAAGTTGGTAACCACCAACTGCGAGCTCACCAACCTGGCCTAGTGGCAAGACTTTAAAGCTTGGTTCTGAAGCTTCGGGCGTTGCCTCTTCAACGATGAAGCAGGACACGGTGTCAAGGGGCATACCAATATTGCCCGTTGAGGAGTCGGTCGTGAAAGCTGTCTGGAGAGTGCTGTTTTCGGTGTTAGTGCTTGAGTGGCTTCAGGAGGGATACTTCACGTACCAGTGAATTGTAGCTTCGGTTGGTCCGTACATGGCCCACAACATGCTCGGCTTGCTATCATCGCCCCCAAACTCCTCCACCACTGGTGCATTGAGCATTTCACCAATGGTTAACAGAACTTTCAGATTCGGGGCATTCTCTCGCTTCCTAAGCAAGCTCCCAGCAACCGTCGGGGTAAGCTCACAGGCGTCCACTTCCATAGTTCGGAGCACCGCAGAGAGGTCGTTCAGCATCTCTGCCCGGTGAACAGTGACCAAAGTGGCTGCCCGGAAAAGGGGAAAGAAGATTTCAAAGACCGAAACGTCAAAGGTCGGGGCTGCGAACTGGAGGAAGCGGGAAAAGGAGGGAATGTGTCTATCATGGGCAAGGAGTGCCTGAGTTGCGGTATCATGAGAAAGACCAACGCCTTTTGGGGTGCCCGTCGATCCTGATGTGTACATAACATAGGCGAGGTCTTCAAGGGTAGGCTTTCGATGTTCCAGTTGCGGTCCTGAAATCGGGGAACCCAGGCAGTCTTCTTGATCCAGAACTAGGATGACAGGCCGAACGTCCTGGGGAAATCCAGGTAGTAGTTCCCGAGAAACCACAACCACGGCCGCATCCACATCTTTGAGGATGAATTTTACTCTCTCGGGGGGTGCATCAACATTCAAGGGGCAGAAGGCTCCGCCGGCCTTGAGGATGGCTAAGAGAGAAATGTAGAGAAGAGGAGACTGGTGAACGAGAACTGGAACCACGAAATTTCCTCGAACAGAGCCGGCGGCTCTCGTTATGCGCGCTGCCAAGGCATCTGCTGCTCCGTGGAGTTGACTATAGTTGAAGGAAGTCCGCTGGTCGTTTCCCATATAATCCAGTGCTGTGAGATTGCTAGGGGGGCTGACGAGATGGTGTAAGAGGCTCGGTCCGGACAGCCTCGAGGCCTGCTCGTTAAGGATGGAGAGACCAGTAAGATCCATGGTGTTGTATTTTGCTGCTAATCAGAGGCACGGGGAGAATGTTGGTGATGAACAGCACCGAAGAGGTGAGGGTGAAGATGAGTGTGGGTGTAGGGGCGAGTAGGCAGGCAACATGCGGCGACGACGATAGGGCCAACAACCACGATAGCAACAATAATAACAGGTCTCTGTATGCAGAAGACAAGGCCCTTTTGGGGAATGTTGCAGCAAGTCATGCGCCTCTTTCGGGGGCACAGGCAGTCGGCAACCACGCCATTAGGTTAGATTGGGTGGACCAACATCAGGCTGCTTCTACGTTCCACCACGCGGGGCCAAGAGGCGGGATGGACGGGGGGACAAGGCGAGTGGAGGGGATGACGGCCGCGAATGGGGATGAGGGTAAAGCAAACAATCGTCAGCTGTGTTTGAATCGGAGCCGTGATGATTCGTCGGGACGGCGTAGGTTGGAGGTAGCACGGCGTGGCTCGCTTCATCGGGGGGCGTGCAGCAGCGTGCGTGGTCATGGATTTGGTTGTAGCCTGTCAGCGTCAAGGAATTACTCAGCGGAGCTCAGCAGCAACGACGACAGCAAATGAGAACGAACGGTATTGGGCAGCGGGCAGGTGAGAAGTGGGAAGTGGGAGAGTAAGGTAAGACATGGCACATCACCAGCAGGTTGGCGCACCGGCGCGGGTGGTGTGAGCCGGAACTGTTGCTTTCTTTGTCGGGTGGGCCGGTGTGTCGTATAGTCGTGGGGAGCGTCACGGCGAGGCTGGGATGAGCGTGGGATGGTAGCGTCGGCGGCCTGGCGCAGCGGATTCCGGGGCTTGGGATGAACCAACAATGGCGTCACGATTTACCGTACCGCCTTGCACTTGCACTTCCACCAGAGCTCGTGGAGCGCCAACGCTATCGGTGCTGTAGGGAGGTCTGGACTGGGTAAAAGCAGCGTAAACCTAGAGAGGCGGGAGGGGCCACCTCGGATCCATCTCGTAGGCGGTTGGACTGTTGGCTCCCATTTGGGCAACCTGCCTGAAGCCGGCCAGCCTAGGATCGAAGAACCAACCCCGATCAAGGGGAGCTAGCCCCTGCCGGTTCCCTCGATGGGTCTCAAGGATCCAAGGGTTTGCCGTCTCAAGGGGGTTCAGGGTCTCCCCACGGCGGCCAAGGCGGCTGGGTCACGGCTGACGGTGGTGGTGGTGACATGCCCTTTTGCGCAAGAGACTCCGTTGACCGGCTCACCAAAGCTCGCTTGTCTGGATGTCGTGTGGGAGGGAGTGTAAAGCGGTAGACGAGAATATGACTAGACACGGCGCGACTAGAAGTCTCCCGAGCATCTCGCAAGTGTATCGGTCCTGGCCACTTACATGATCCAACAAGTGTCCGCCAACTGCGGGGCTGTCGACCACATGGCTGTACGTGTACCGCAGGACAGCCTCATTGCGCGTGTGTCCATGTTGGTTACGCCAGGAGCCGAGGAGCCGGGACGTTTCGAGATTCTCGGCTGAGAGAAGCAACGAGGACGAGCGAGACGAGACGAAAGACGAGAAGGGTGTGCGCGAGATGAAGGTAACGACAAGGACACCCTCACGGAAGAAGGTTACCAGCCACAACCGGCGGCCAAGCCAGCAGGAACAGCAAGAGACGCATCAGTAGCCGGCGCGGCAAGATGAGGGCAAGCATGGGGGTGAAATCGAGGATGATGATGATGCATGGTTTGGGTTTGGGCTGATCTTAGTGGACACCTACGTGCCGTACCTACATGAATTGATGTTTCGTGGATAATCAGTGCAGGACCGCCTCACATCAAGGTGCGGTGCATGGCACGGACGACAAGCACGAAGTGACGTAGAGAAGAGGTAGCGGAGGATGAACGGAATGGCATGAGGACGTCGAGGGGCAAGGAGGGTGACGACGGGAGGGTGAGGAGAACGATAACAAGAGATTGTCAGGACGAGCCGCGGGGAAGCACAACGAATAATGACCGCAACAGCAACGAGATGGATGGACCGATATGTTGGACCGAAGAGTCATGGAAGGGTCGAAGGAACCAAGAGAAGAGGGGAAATGCAAGGTAAAGCGACAAGATGGTGTGCAGACAGCGCGTACTCGGTTACCCGAGGAAGCAATGCGGCGTTTTGCGGCCTCGTCGTGATTGTGGAGGAGGTGTTTCGGAGGTGAAGCGCAGCTGAGGTGTCGTTGCCTACATCTGCGTGAGCACGTGTGAAGCGTTGGTGTTGGCATTGATAATTCACTGCGGGACGAGGATGGGGAGCGCGGAGGCAGGATGGCTGCGCTGTCAGACGAACTAAAGCTTTACGATAACTGTAGATGAGTAGTAGTGCGCCGCCGCCTGGGGATGGGACGATGCGGCCTCCAGCCCGGGACTTGAGATGACCAGATCGACGCTATAGTTCCAAGGCAGAAGGTAGAAAAGTCACGGACAGGCGGAAGCAGATGATGAAGAGCGGATTGATGGTTGATGGCGATGGCGAAGGTGGTACAGTTGACATCGATGGCGAAACATCCATGGTGGTGATGATGCATAGTGGAGATGGGTTGTGTGGGCTATGGCCCTATGGACGTGGGCCAGCGTGGGCCAGCGTGGGTGGGCGTGGGGTTCGGGACGGAGGAGGATCCACCGGAGTCCGGCCTAATAAGCAGTCCTGCTCGGTGCTTGGGACTAGCAGCCCGTGGAGAGTGGGTTCCATCAGCAAGGTGAGTTAGCAGGGTTCCGTTGGCATGGTTAGCAGGACGAACAGCGCCTAACAGAGCCGAGCAAGCTCGTAACAGTCGGGTGCTCTAATAGCAAGGTAACATGTGCGCTTTGGCATCGCCGAGGATGGCCTCCACGAGCTCCCTCTCAACTCTCAACTTCTCACCCCAAGGACGCACCAGGTTTAGTCGGCCAGTCTAGGAGCAATATCGCCTACTTAGGGACTACTACTGCGTAGTGACCACTTAGCCAAAGGACTTAGCTCAAACGCAGCCCGCTTGCTGCGGCATGGGAAATGGAAATGGGTAAAGGGCACAGGCAGGTACCGAACCTATACTGTGGCCTAAACTCCGCAACTCGTCTCGCCATATGTGCAAAGTACTCGCTTGAGTAAAGTCGGTTGATCATAGTCGAGCCACGCCGAGTTGCGCAACTAACGTTGAAACAAGTCTGCTCCTTGGCAGGCCAGGGGTTCATAATGTCGTTGCACACTTTGCAGCTCACCTAGGATGATTCGAGGTAAAGCGGCTTGACGGTGAGGTAGTCATCGCCAGAATGAGGTTAGAGTAGGTGTCTGCACCCAGCGAGAGAGGGAGAAGAACGCGCCGCTTCACACGCCTCCTCGGAGGCAAATCTCTGCCGCCTATGGAACTACCGATGTGGACCGTCCCGTAACCTTCTGTACGTAAATCGCCCCTCTTGGGAACCACCTTTTCCGTTTATGGAGGTGGCTTGGTTCGTCATACTGGACGAAGTGGACGGATTAGAAGTCGGAGACCGAGCAGGAGGCAGGGTGCCTAGAGCGGACAACTCAAAGCGAAGAGGAGACAACAGAAAGAGAGAAGAGGCGAAACTCGATGCCATTCTCAGAAAGTAGCAGGGCTAAGGGTACACGAGCACAAGGATGCATACAACTTACATAGTACAGCAAAGAGTCCAGACCGACCCGGGGTTGAGGATCGGGAACGGGTACTAGTGGAATCGATGGATACTCGTGCAGCCATACCTACTTACCTAAGACCTTATTAAATCTTCCACCTCAGGTACCTTCGATGCTTTAAGGCAACGCAGTACGTACCATCTGGCTTCTCATGTAAACGTCGTTCGACTTCCGTCTGCCAAACCTGAATGAAGAAAACGCGATCCCGGCACACGGGAGTTGTTCGACCACTCCATGGGATGCGGCGCCGAGCGCCCAAGCTCCGAGCAAGGTGTAGTAAGGTCGTGCCATATTTGCATAAACACGAACGATGTGCCAAGTCATCCCGAGGTGATAGTCCACGATAGGCCAGCCAGTTCTGCACGCAGTGTCACAGATGCTGGTATAATGTATGAGCGGAGTTTGTTGTAGGTAGGGGGCCTTGCTTCCTAGAGGGGAGGGATGCGGATAGTTGGAGTCGTCGGCGCTGGGTTGAACAGGGTGACGGCCACCCGGGAACCAAAGCCCCCATTAAAAAGACCTCCAGGAGGACTGAGGAGGAGAAAAAAGAGTCCGATATGCTGGTAGTCTAGAGGAAAGAAAATTTTTCTTCGTCCTTAACCCCTCGTCACTAGATCGGTACCTGGAGAGCAAAGCAGGAGTAGCAGGGATACCAGTGGAGAGCTTCGGGCCAGGCATTGGACAGGCATTGGAAGGACCCTGGTTTCTAGGGCGCATCGGTAACCAGGCACTCCAGTCTTTCACTGTGTAAGCGCCGTGCGTACATCGTACATGGCCGTACCTCCGGTAGGTACATGAAACTTGGCGCCCAGGCGGCCTGCTAATTACCTAGATCTTATCAGATCCGGTTTATCAGATCATCAGATAATTCCCTCAATCTCCACCCGCCGACAAAACTACACCCGCCCATCTCCATTCACGGCCCCCTAAGCTAGCCGCCCACCTCACCCCTCGGTGCTATCCTTCGGGCTGCTTCAAGTCATTCACGCCGACAGTGTGCGGTTTTTTGCCCCTGCGGTCCCCCAGGCCTCGCATGACAACAGTGATCGGCCCCGATGGCGTCGGCGACAGTCCCTGTTTTCTTCTTTCTCCCTCATGCTGTCTTCTGCTGCGCCAGGCCAGGTTATACTGTGTAAGGTTCGTGCGTGTGCCGTCATCGGCGGTGAAGGTGCACAACGGCGCATAGCCCAAGGCGTTTGGCTCTGGAGCTCTGCTGTAGGAAGTGTTCAGTACACACACTGGACGGCCAGTGGCCAAGCTTTAACACCATGCCAGGGGCCTGAAACTAGCCAAGCCACTTCCAGTCCGCGGGGCCTTTTTTCCCCTCTTCTTTCTTTTCTGTAAAAGCTTCCCTCCTCCCCAGTGCCGAGGAACTAAGCACTACGTGCTGTAGGACAAAGGCGCCCAAAGTATTCGCCATGTAGAATGTACAGCGTCAGAGTGAACCTACGAGCAGCCCATGAACCCACGCCACGATGCCAGGGCCCGTGATCAATCGCCATGGTCTTGTCCTTGTCTGGATGGACTGTCCAGGGTGCTGGCGCTGGCGTTGGCGCTGGCGCTGACACTGGTACCACTGGCGCCGGCACCGTCCAGCTTTTTTTTTTTTTTTTGGCGGCCCTGGTCCATTCGCAATCTTATCTGATCAAAGATCATCCCCGAGGTCGCTCCATCGCCGCCTTCCTCCATTGTGTGGTTCCG